>JAGTTF010006092.1:0-19346 GCA_019095985.1 Streblospio benedicti
TCCTCTTTGCCTTCATAATGAACATTGTATATACCGTTATCAATTTCCCTCAGCACTGTTCCTTTGTACCACTTGATAAGCACTTGATAAGGATTGTCATGCATACCTAATAATAGTGTATTCTGCTACTTAAAACTAGTGGTTCTCAGTTTAGATGTTTGGATAGACTATTTGAAACATTCATGTGATGGAATAAAGTTGGATATCTGTAAATGTACTTAAATATTATTATCAAGAATTAACTCATATCTCGTACTTATGCAGAGAGTAACTTTAATGAGTTGAAAATGGTGCATTAAGTGGTTGTTTGAAATAGAAATAGGAGGCTAAGACAAAAAAACACTGTTATGGATTTAATTAATACAGATTTTGTGTTAGATATATTAGGATAATTAATCAGGATGCTAACCTTATTTGAAGGACAATTAATGGATTAAAGACACGTTTATGTTTCTTTATCGTCATAAGAAAACTATAACTACAAAGCATCATAGCATAATATCTAACATAACCATTTTGTAGTTTGCCATAATTGTCTCCATTATCTATTAATTTTGTTTCAAACTAATTGAACTCACAAGTAGTAAAACAAAAATAAGAAAGAAAAATAATTTTTTCAGAAGCCACTGGAAACTGGGAAGAAGTCAGAAAGATGGAGGAAGCAAAAAATAGCGATGGAATTCTCAGAAAAGATGAACAAGATCTCTTTGTTGCAGTTTGCAACAATGCACCAATCGATGTTGTCACCCGTTTGATCTCACCAAGTAACATCAACATGCGAGATAAAGATGGTAACACAGCCCTCCATGCAGCACTGAGAGTGAAAAGATGGGAGCTGGTGCCAGTTCTATTGCAGCACGGGCGGATGTCAACCTGGATGATGACTGTCAAGAAACACCACTTCTTGATGCTGTATATCGTGGTGCCCCAGCAGACGTCATCACCCAACTGATTTCTCCCCAAAACATCAATGTGCAGAATAAAGATGATGACACACCGCTCCATGCGGCAGTGGATGTCTTATACTGGAAGTTGGTGCCAGTTCTACTGGAGCACGGGGCTGATGTCAACCTGAGTAATGGTTACAAATGTACCCCATTACATATTGGTGTAGAGCATGATGCCCCAGTAGATATCATCACCCGGCTGATTTCACCTTATAACATCAACATGCAGGATAGATATTGTGACACAGTGCTCCATGTGGCGGTGTTCAAGACTAAATGGGAGCTGGTGTCAGTTCTACTGCAGCATGGGGCTGACGTCAACAAGGAAGATGAAATGAGTCAAACCCCATTACATGTGGCTCTGTCAAAGCAAGCCCCGGCAGACATCATAACCCGGCTGATTTCTCCCCATAACATCAGCATGCAGGATAAAGATGGCGACACAGTGCTCCATGTGGCTGTGGATGAGAAAAGCTGGGATTTGGTGCCAGTTCTACTGCAGCACGGGGCTAACCCCTTCATACGCAGCATCCTCCCAGAACCAACACGGCCACATTCTCTCCAATCTCTGACCATCGCGACCATCAGGAGCCACATGCCGGTCAAGTCTGATGAGGCGTATGAAAGTCTCGGACTTCCCCATATTCTTCCTGAGCTCAAGCTGAAACCACTGGCTGATGAGATTGTTGCTATAAAACAGACGGAATATGTAAAATGACTCTCATATATACCATTGTTTCCTTGTAATATGTAAATGACTATTTCACTTGTTTGATAATATAGGCAGTGATTGTCAAACATGTACAAGACTAGAAGATAAGTGCTCAGAGAGCACAATATCACTAGACAATTTTGAGTCATGGAAAATAAAGATGCTTTAACCATCTTCACTTTGGAATTATGCATTGTGACTCAAACCATTGTAAATCATATCTGTTGCAACAAACTTTTTGTGTGATATAGCATCAATTTCTTTTCTAAACAAATACAAATTAAAGTTTCTAAAATGCACTCTAAACATAATCTAAAATAATGATGTATCTTCATGAATTAGATAATTGAAATTAAAGTGACCTTTGAATAATTTGTACACACTGTATATAAAGGAATTGGTAATATTTAGCATTGTTTGTGTGGAAGTGACACCCCTAAACTTCTATATCTAGTAGAGTTGTGCCTAAGTACAGTCCTTGCAAGTACAGCGATTTGCTGGACTTGGACTCAAGTACATTGGAAAAAATCGGAATGTATTTGTACTTGGACTCAAGTACAACCCAAAAGTACTTGTTACTTGCAAGTACAACTTCAAGTACACTATATATTTCTTGCAAATGATACGTACTCTGTACTTTTCTGTAAGATATTTTTTCCTAATTGATTGAAAAAGTTGTAAACTTTTGTAGTTTTTGTGTTTTACCTAAATTATGTCTAACTCTCCATGGTAAAACGTTAAATGATATCACCATCATCATGCATTAAATGTCCATGTTTTATCCTTCTACTTAAAAATGTGTGGTGTTATGCTGCTTGATGCTTATAAGCTTACATTTTGAACATGATATTTATGAGTTATGACCAAAAAGTGTATTGTATTTTCCATTTTTTTATAATTAATGAAGGCACTATTATATGTAAAGCAAATCTGTTCAAACAATTTACCACTGGCAAATGACAATACTTCATAATAAAAACAAGTTTCAGTTCACAAAATTCTCTGAAAATGGCTATTTCATATAGATACCATCCACATGTCTTTGACCTAATATCATATACACGTTTTATGGATGATCTTTTATTATTATTTAATTTTAAATTACATTTGAAACTTGTAATATAGATACGAAAATCATTTAACACGAAAAGTTATTATTATTTATACACAAAATTATACAATTATACAATACACACCATAATTTCTAAATGTATGGCCATAAACCTATACTACCCTCAGACAATTCAATTGAAAACTGACCAGTTTAATTACAGAATCCTTATGTTGGTCAGTTTAAGATATTTCCTGTTCATTGAAAGCAGCACAATAGAATGTTTGTCTAAAGGTTAACGGCAGACAAAAGGCTATTGTGTAACCTCCTTAAGAGAGTTAATGCAAGCATGCTACTTCTGATAGCAAGTCATTTTGATAATTAAGGAGGGAAATTCCAAACCTGCAAAATGCTTTGAAGTCCTTCATCTTTTCTTAACATGCTTATTGCAGATAGATAGTAAGATGAATTGTTATTCAGATCAAGGGGTATATGATACATTTGTAATCTAACTAAATGATAAGTAAATATTCACGTCCTCGCAAAACCATTGTTTTGAACTTTAAAAGAGACAACTGTGAGTGATTTTTCCCCACTGTATATCTGGATACAATTTATTTGAAAGAAATAATAAAACATCTTCGGAATTATAACGAAATAGTAACCAAACTGTCTATTATAAAAGAAATACAATTTACCATTTGCTTCTATTACAGGGCATGTCACCTACGTCAATCTCACGTATACCCTCTACAGTTTTCAATCTTTGATAAAAAGGCTGTAATACCCATGAATGATTTGAACTGACGACTTGTCCAATAGTGAGACACACAGATTCAGTTTCACTTAGTAATTCGTGGACTTCGTCAATGTTGTTTTAGCAATGCTGTGCTCTCTGAGTACTTATTAGTTGGCAAAGGGTCAAAGTTCAACAGATTCCTTATGAATATTCAATCATTTTTCAACACATTCTACTTGCTATATAATACATGGTTGTAGTTTATCAAAAAACGTATGTATATCCAGCTGATATACAGTAAAATGTCAGTCTTTGTCTTGTATTTCATTAAACATTCAACCTGTGTACTTGGTACTTGGACTCAAGTACAATCAAAGTACTTGTACTTAGACTCAAGTACATTGGAAAAATCATCAATGTACTTGTACTTGGACAGTGTTCATTCTAGGCTGCGGCCTTGCGGCTTTTCCACACTTTATTAATGAAAGCTGCAAAAACATTATGCCACTGCGGCCATAAAACGCATTTATTATAGGTAGGGCGCATTTGCACATTGATAATGCGTCCCGGTGGGTAGATCTGTCATGTTTTGGACAAAAAGTATGATTTTGCCACTAGGCGATGCTCCGATATGTACCAGACAAACAAGAATTGCCTACTAAATTTTAAAACAAATGCGATGTTTTAAGCACATCGACGTCAAATTACTAATAAACTGCCGCTTTTCTGACGTCACAATAGTTATCAGCGCATGCGTATTGTACGGGCAAATAAAAAAGATGGCGACGAAGGAAAAATTATCAAGTCATTTCATCGATTGTTCACGAATATCTCTTAAGTACGGTAAAATCATTGATAAAAAATATATCCGCCAGAAAGCTTGAAAAAGCGTACTATCGAATGCGGAGTCGTATGCTCGTATTCTGTGTATGAATCTCGTATGAATACGGGCTAAGTCGTACGAGTTGGCAGCCTTGTAATATACAGCAATTTTCCCAGTCACTATGCTGCATTATATACTGCTTGTTGATTTTGTTTACATTTTCATTTATCCCGGGCATTTAGCGTGATGATAAATATTAATGATGATTTGATGGAGATGTTGGAGATGTTGATATTTTAATAAAAATGGTTTTAAAAAGTTATTTGTGTTTCATTTATTAATTACATTGTGCATGTCTCTTGTACAGCTTAATAGCATGTGTAATCAGGTAATTGATTTGTTCTACATAATGATGAGGGCACACTTTTCATTTATACACAGTAACTGCAATAATTATGCTATATAATAAATTATGCTTTTATATATATAAATGGTAAAATATCTGTGAGACCAGGGCCCATAGAGAGCTGTGGGCCCTTTTTCAAAAATTGAACACTGCGATAAACAAAGTACAATGTCCCCAATTGTCTTTGGCACCTCTAATCAGTTGGGTTGATATCTGTGAGCCCTGTTGTTGTTGAATGCACTTTATCATACTTACAGTCGGACCCGTTTTGTGGGCCCTGGGCCCACCCGCCTAAGTAGAACACATTTCAATTTGTCAAACTTACTATTGATTGGGGACCCTTTTAACTCGAGAAACCCGTGTTATTCGAGCCAAATCTCACTTCCCTTTCGAGGCATTAACCCACTTATCTCGACCAAATGAGAATTTAGCGTCGAAATATTCGTAGTTTACAGCAACAAGCCAGGCCTTAACCGGGCGCACATGCCGATCAAAGAACGCTGCATTACTATGATTTGCCTGTGAACGGGTGGTCAACTTCTCTGATTAATTCTTTGATACTTACTAGTGGTCAACAGCTTTGAAATTAGTATTTGCGTAATAATGACCAGTCAAGACAAAGGCGTAGTAAACTTCTAACCGTAGTGCTAACACCGAAGTACTAACACCGAAGTGATATTTAAACCATGTTTGTTGACAGAGCCTTTGTCAGAGGCGGGAGGGAGAAACAGCTAGCGGTTAATAGCTTTGAATTAGTACTTGCGTAACAATGACCAGTCAAGGCAAAGGTACAAGTGTACTATTCTTATATTAACCAATGAAACCGTAGTAGAAAGCATGTTTCTTTGTGTATGCGGCCATGTCATTGTTTGTTTACGGACAAGGTCAGAAGGTCGGAATACTGTTATAAAAACTACATCACACGTACACAACACACATTTCTTGCATTATCGCTCATTGGGTTGTTGAAGACATGTTTCTGATAACTCGAGGTTCTGATAACTCGAGGTCATCGCTATACTCCCTTCAAATTCGACTTAACCGGGTCGGACTGTATATATAATGAGCAAATTCGACCACAATTTGGCGATGTTGACCAAAAGCAAAAATCAACATGGGCAGCGTATTCGACCGTACATGAAATTGGCGTATTTGACCGCGGTCTAAAGTGAATTCCGGTCTAATCCGCCTGTTACCCATTCTATATGTCAGTGTAGTATTATGGACACAAAAATCTGAAAAAATGCTCCCATATGTTCTAATTCAATCTCATAATCTTCCTTGTTTATTTTGAACACATCCCTACCAATTTCAAGTATGTCTTTTACGGTTAAGGGGACCCAACGTGACAGATCTTGTGAAAAAATTAATTTGTATATTTAGTTAATTTTAGGTTTTTAAATAGGTTGCTTTTTTAGAAAAATTTGATTAGTCTTACAGATGTTGGTATTTACATTTGTAATAGCAGCGGACCATCTAGGGGCTCAAGGGGCAATTTGCCTTTTGATGGATCCCCGCTAACAGTTCTACCAACACGTTGCTCTAATGGAAAAAGGTCTTGGGTCACATGCCAGGCAAAAAGCCAGTATTTTTCCCCACACGTTATTTTCATATTTACATACTTTTCATCAACCCCACATACATTTTGTGTGGGTTAATGAAAAGTTTGTGTGGGTTGTACATTTTGATGTTGGTACATGTACATGAAACTATAGTAAGGCGTAGACATTGCAGTACATGTAATTTACTTCCACTCCTTCACCGAGTACCCTGCCCTCTACTTCTACCTCTCCTCCTACAGACACCCCTTCCTATTGGCAATACCCCCACACCGTTCAAAAATTCAATTTTTTTCCTTACAATATCTTTAACAAAAATCTTCTTTACTATATCATCCAAAGATTTCCCATCTGCTTGTGGCGATGGCTGTGGTGGTGGCAGTGCTGGTGTATCACATGGAATACCACTTTGGCCGGGGGCTCTTGCTATTGGCCCCTGAACAGTGTTCTCCATCCATTTATCATCTGTCAATAGAAAATATAATTCACATTGTAAGATTATGTTCAATATGAAACTCATGAACACTTTTAATCAATCATTTAATGTTTTTGATTTTATTTTGCCGGTGTAGTAACATCACTGTGATTGGCTGGAATGGTTATATTTGGAATCTTTCAGTATTTCAAAATGACGGACAGTATTCTCTACAGGATTTTTAATTTGACCAACATAAACCTCCGGATGTTCGTTTGCTAATGTTCTTGGTAGTTTTATTCATTCGTAATGTTGGTTATCTCATGAATTTGACAGAATTTTGCGGACTTTATAAAAAAGCAACTTGGCGAAACCGTAACCAGAGCACTTAGAAAATATAAAAGTTATTTTAAAAAAACTAAAGTGGTATGGTATGGTATGGTCTAGTTAGATACTTTAACATGCTCGATGGAAGCTGCAAGCTGCTGTTGAAATATTAAACTTATTAATAAAAACGACAACACCGGCAACGTGGCAAAAAGAGACTGACTTCCTTTATTTAGTATTCAGAGAACGTAACAACGTATCTAATGAACAACGTATCTAATGAGCATTAGCCATTGATTTCTTTTTACAACACTCCCACTTAATGCTACATTAGGATTGAACAAAGACATGTACATTATAATTCAAATGCTTATAACTATCACAATAAAACTGATCATAAAGGAATCACAGGGGTAGACTACCCTCATCCTTTTGGAGTATTATTCTGACTCCATATCATTTTGAAATTACACTAAATTTTCCACGTAACTTCTCAAATTGCACCCTTGGAATCGGTTTGGTCATGATGTCTGCCAGATTATCACTGCTCGGGCAATACTTGATCAGGATCTCTGGTAAAAATGTGCTAATAGTGCTTCTGGGCACACGGAAGCCGTAAGACAAACTTTTGGAACTTTCACCAGTCGCCAGGAACTGGAGTGATTGCTAACTTCAATCCTGCAGGATGGGCCTGGACAAAGTTGGTGCTTTGCTTCTCAATTCTAGCTTGTATACGTTCACAAATTTCATCAAAAAGTTCTGGTGTAATTCTACAAAAGTTCGCATATCCCTGTTGATCTTCATTTCTAAGTCTCTCCAACAGATTATAATATTGTCCATGTTATAAACATTCAGCACGACTTACGGAATAAGGCTGTGATCACTGGAGCCAACTCCTCATGCAGCTCTTGCAACATACGACATGGGATCTGGTCTGGGCCTGATGCCTTACGTGGGTCAACTCCCTTAAGAAACTTCTTGATTCCCTGCTCACTAATGGTTGTCAGGTATGGGTGGCAGGCTGGGGCCATGAAGGAAAGTGTGCTCTGCCTCGTCATCGACAGTGAACACCGACCGAAACTGTTGGGCAAGGATGGAAGCCTTCTTTGCCGAGTCAGAATGTACCTGCCCTTTCTCCTTCAATGGTGCCACTCTGAAGGATTCAGTTCTCTGGGACTTGATGAAGCGCCAAAATGGTCTGGTTGATTTCTCCTCTAGACCTTCGGCAAGGATGTTATTGATATATCTCATCCAAGACTTCTGTAAGAGGTGGTTAGTCTCAAGATGGAGCTTCTTGTAAGCCTCTCTTGCGGCTGCACATGGCTGGTTCCTTGTTTTGAGCTTTTTCCATTTGTTATAGAGACGCTGTTTCCTATGACATTTCCTCTTCAGATCTGAGGTTAGCTACACTGGGATAAAATTGAAAATTTTTCTAAAAATTATTTTTTAATTTGAAAAAATTCTACGTCTCATGGGAATCATTTTAAAAAAGGATCACCAAAATCCGACAAGCTCAGTCGGTAGAGCAGCCGCCCATGACATATGACCGGTCTGAATCATGGACGGAAGACCGTGAGTTCGAATCCACGATCTTCCAAATACCTTTACAAAGATATACCTTGTCTCTGAAATTCCGTTTCATTACTATCTTCTACTGGTGAGAGCCCCGAGTGGCTCTACCTACTACAGTTATGTTCACGGTTGATTAATATATCGTCTGCTATTATTAAGTATCTCTGGAACTGAGTAATCCATCATAGTGAATACTGTAAAAAAACTAGAGTATTTTGAGGATGTCTATTTTTGATGATTTAAACAATCATTTACGTTGGAGATTAATGCTATAGGATCTTTATATACTATTTGCTTTCTGAGCAAATCACAATCTATTGAAACTAAAGGCCATAATTAGACATTCAGGAGAGTGTTTTGTTTTATGATTTTACATTTGTACATTTGTAGGACAGTGTTGTCCCTTTATCAATCTGTAATTCTATTTATCCTTTATGAATCTTTTCCCATCAAATCTATGAAATTCTGCCAAATTTAATTGGAATATGAGGATTTGGAATATGGGCCTGCTTCCAAATGTACACTTGATAATTGACCCTCTCAATGTGATGTTTCAAATTTCTTCGGCATGGTGGAAGTGAGCCTACATCAACATTATTTGATGGCAAAATAGTTTCATATTTACTACACAACTCATTAATGCCCACATGGCGAAGGTCATCGACTGCAGTCACTTTGCTCTTGCCATACATAGCACATGTGAACGCATCTAGTTCATCTATCGTTTGGTCTGAAATTGTCAAGTTATCACCAAATGTTGCCAGCACATCAGCATATTGACGATGTTTTTGTAACGTTTTGATCTGTTTCACTTTGACTATTCCCCTGAAAGCCCTGGTGCTGTCACAGCCAGTATAACCATGGAGAACCATTAAGGATGTAGAAAACTCTGGCATGAGTGTGTTAGCTAGTTCAATGATGTTAATCAGCCTTTGCGTGTTCCCCACACCAGTATCAAAATGAATTATTAAAGATTGAAATTTACTTGCATGGTGAAGCAAAATGAAAAAGACGCCTGAGTCTGGGCTCTTAACCCTGGCATGACTGTAACCCTTCATCTGAGCATAGCTGCAGTACAAGATGAATCTCGAGTTAGTTTCTTCTTGGCATGATTTCAAAGATTCAATTTTTGTCATATTTGTTGTTGCACCATCTTCTGATGTCGAAAGTTGAGCAGAGCCATCGTTGATAAATATAACCTCTCTTCCAACAAGTTTTGCTGCATACTCATCTTTAGCCCATTCTCTAGACATTGAGGAGATGAACTGTATTTTATTGTCATCATTGTGAACACTTATAATTAATCATTTGATGTCTTCCATTTTTTTGTCGGTGTAGTAACATACAATATACGACTTACCAGGTTGTGAATGAGTTTGTGGCACAAAATCTTCACCTCTCTTCAACTCTTTCATCGTCATGTTAGAAATATTACGACTTTTACTCTGTGTTTTTTGTCATAAATATTGTAGATACGCAGTAGAGTATATTGATTATTTATTTTTAAAATCTGAACATGTTTAAAATTCACATAAATACCTACACCTATGAAAGCTATCATACGTATTGCCTTTGTCATACTGACACCACTTATCACAATGGCTGAACTCATTCTAAAATTCATTTCAGGAATATTGCGCTCAAAATTTTGATTCTGCCAAGTTCTTTGGTGTCCATTAGCACAAACCTGAATTAAATAATAATTAATTCATATGTTAATCAGTTCATAAAAATGCAGATAAAGATATACATCTTCTATAAAACAACATTAATGATAAATTGGAAATTAAATGACCGCGTGTAAGTAGTGACATTAGAGGATTCTTTCTCCAAGTCTATAGAGCCAAATCACATAGCCTATGCCTGGACACGCACCCTGGACCACTACCTCTGTGGCACCTATTGGCACCTGTTGAATATTGATAATACAGGATGGATGTGGTCTAATGCACCTGCCTTAAGTGCTTGGTGAATAGGTAATACAGTGGTAGTGGTTCAGGGTTCGAGTCTTGGCGAAAGAATCCTCTAATGTCAAAACGCTAATGATGACAAGAAAATTAACTACCTGTAATTCACTAAAGGTTTTCAATATTTTGTCAAATAAATTTTATTATTATAGTACCATTTAAGTTGCAAAAAGTGTGCCTTTTTCAAAATAAGATGTTCCCGATGTTTCATCAACTTGGGCCACTTCACCACATTCCAAGCAACTTTTCAATAATATGAGTAACCATTTTTTACTCACAAATAAATATTCTTCATCATGATCGTGATCAAAATCTCTTTCTTTTTTCTTATGAGACCTGCAAATAAAAACATGGTATATATACCATATATGACCATATAACGCCCATGGGCTTTTAGTTGAAAATATGATGATACACTCTTACCAACTGAAACCATCTTAGTACTGCATTCAATTAGAATTAGAAAAAAGTAATGTTTAGAATTTAACCTTGGAGGTTGATAAGGTGAATCTCCAACACTATTCTGTTCCGTCTCCAGTGCCGTATTCAACCACTGCCGAGCTGCATCCCGGAAGTGCAAATGAGTGGTGATCCTGGGTTAACATTCTTCACGTGGCTGTCGCCCTTACCATTATGGTTTCATACTTTGAGTCTCTCCGTTCCGTGAGTCCGCGTAGTTCCGGGAGTCTTTGCTCCTCGCAGTTCCCCGTCGGCTGTCCCCCTGTGGGGGCAGTCAGCCTCCAGCAGGCCACGGACCCGCACGAATGCAGTTTGCCGAGCATGGTTTGCTGCTCCGTCCTCGGCCCCAGAAGTTGCTGTTTATATCTTCCATACTATCTTCTGTTCTAGCAGTCTTTTTAAAAACCTCTTGCATTTGACAGATAACGTCAATTTTTTTTATAATTTTCTTTTACATTAGTTTAAAACTTTCTGTTAGTATAAAAAATATGGCGACATGGTTCTACATACAGAATTCAATACATATACAGTTCTTGAATGTAGACTTCAATTAGCTGTTTCCAAGCATCAGCAAATCTTATCTTCTAAAGATATATTGGTTGAACTAAGACTTGACAGTATACTTGCTCGGTATACCAGTATATTTACGCATTACAGTTGAACCCATTTTACTTGTGCTTGAAAAATCACGCACCTGCTAATTACAACTAATTCCAATTTCCCTTCAAACTTTGCATTGATAATAAATAAATGAACAAAAAAGGACTGCTTACTTCGAATGACTAATGAATTCTTTGATATTTACTACTCACATGAGAGGGTTGATGAGCAGATGAAAAGAAAGTTTTGTGACTGTTACCACAATATGCTTCTTTTTCATGCTCGAGAAAAAGTTGTATTGACAGGTCTAGTCCTCAAAATATGTTGCAAAATACACTCCATGTTCACATTAGTTACGCTGGTTTTGGTTCAGTTAACGCGGTCGACATATACACATGGATACATAGCGTTTAGAAAAGCAAGAGATGGAGATTGATTTGGAATGCACATAACAGTTATTATATAAATTGCAACATTCGTTACCATAGAAATCAGACACATGTGGTCGAGACGCGTATATTTTTAGAACTAGACCCGTTACACAATTCAAACATACTGCATTGTAATATATTCTCATTCACAAAAAATATAAATAGATATAATTTTTCAACACAACAAAATTTGGATAAAAAAAAATCTGCATAAGCTAACAAAGGATAGGTAAGGATGGGTAAAATGTATATTGAAAAAATATCAAATATGATCGCAGCTGCAGTGAACACATATCCCAACAACACAGCAATGAAATTGATTACATAGCTGGACCAGCTGTACAAATCTTTCAGCCCCTCGAATGCTTCTTTGGAACGCAGATAGTTCTCTACCTCTGACCCTCCCAAGAGGATGCAGATGAAGAGTAGGACCATTGTTTTATTCATCTCCACTATTTTATCATTAATACGTTATTCATTAATATTTCATCCATCAATTAGTTATGCTTCAGCACACTGTTACAAAATATAACTGATGACGTCGCATATTAGTCTCTATCACAAGAGTTGATATGTGGTTCAATGGGTAGAAGATGAACCTCGAGGCTACTACTACAACAGATCACTGTACAAATACCCGCTCACTTTAGACGAAAACAAAATGACTAAAATGAACAATACACTTTGGAAAATTCTCAAATGTCTCAGAAAAAATTGCGTGGGTAAGACGAATATTTAAGTATGTAACATAAGAAAAACCCGTATGACTTAAGGTGACAGACCAACACAAAAAAGGTCAATGACCAGTAACAATTAAAACAAGATTATTACGTACAAATTAAAAATACACTTTTTGTAGAATTTTTTTTTATTTTTAAGAATATTTTAAAATTTTCTAGATAATTATTTTTTAAATAAGACACTTTTTCTTACCTGCTTTTTCCTGGCCAAACAGGATAACCCTTCAACTTTCCCCAAACAAGATCTCCAGCAGTGGACGTTGAGCGTGTGTGTGTCGGAGGCGCAGTGCTCGTCCCACTGCTTGATTGAAATCTAACGACAATACAACTTGTTTTGTTGTTACTCCGATTATATCTACAAACAACCTACTGAGAAGTTTTTATATATTTATTCATGTTATTTCAAGACATGCATGCCAAGTACATCATACTAGTAGTAATAATCGATAAACATTTAAGTACAAACGTTGGTACAACTGGCCAGTCTATTTATATATCAGGGGTGTAAGGTATAGTCCACTTTTTAGGGGTGTCATTACAATCATACATCACCCTTTTTCGGGAAAAAATGGCACATATCTCTTTTATCTACCTGATAATATATCTTGAACTTGAAAGTTAAACATGGTACTCAATATAACACAAATACTTGTGCATCTTTTACATGTGATACAGCTAAACGGATATTTTAGTAGTAACACATTACATAGCATAATTTATAAGTTTAACATGTTGCATATGACAACTTAAATAACATTTAGAAAATTTAACTCCATATATCTGATCAGCAGAATATTACAACACTGATTGTGCGCACTCACAATGTTGGGAGTATTTAATTTCCAAAATTCTGTTATTGTGCATCTTTTGCAGATCATGACTACTCAACCGCCGTTCTTACCTTCAATTCCAACTCACGTATTCCACCAGAAATAAGAACTTTTCTGTCATTTCTTCATCTCTGGGACTGGGTCCACGTCTGCCAGGGTCAAAATCAAAATCAGATGAACCTTTGCACCTTTCTTGAAAAACTGTAAATCCATCTCTTTTTGTACAAAAGCGGCATAATCACCAAATATACAGTTACCTCCCACAGGTGCACTGGTGGAATAAGGCCACTAATTTTGACAGTAGCCGCAACATGGCCCCTAGAATCTTGATGCAAGAAACTGTTGATATTTCTTACAAGCCGCCATTTCACACTTTTCATTTAAATGCCAAATGTGTCAATGATATATTTGGACTTGATAACAGAAAAATCTATTATTATACAACCATTCAATATACATGTATTTGGAACCATTATATAAAAACATAAATACTACATAAATAATTAATATTATTCAAAGTAATGTTCATAAAGGCATTATTGTCCTGACACCAATCCTACTCCACCTTTTCGCAGCAAGTAACAATCTTTTCCCTTAGACACTTCTGAAAATTATCGGAAATGATTCACAACACAAAAATGCTGCACCCACACGAGAATCTTTGTGTCTCCACTTTGGTTTTTTTAGTTGCCTCATGCGTTTTAAGTCCCTGCTATACCTTTAAAGTGTTTTTGGACTGGCTTATGGCAGTTAGCAATTTTTCTCTCCACGTCTCTATCATCTGCCACCTCCATCTCTAAGTTCCAAGCCTTCAGGTCAAAAACAATCGTGCTCCTCCATGATTTTCTACGTGCACCTTTTGGTTTGTTACCAGTAATCTCCATCTCTTCACACCTGTTTATCCAGGCACTGCTCCTGTGCACGTGAGCAGTCCAATGCAATCTGTTTAGTCTCGATACAGAATCCAAGTCATGAATCCCCAGGCTTTCATACAATGAAGCTGAGCTGACATTATCGTTGGTTTTCACACCACAGATCCAACGGATCATCGCCTTGTCATTTTTGGATCAAGTGTGAGCGATCATCTTTTCTTAGGGCCCAGCATTCACTGTTGTATAACATAACCTTTTCACACTTCTCTCTCATCTTTTTTAGCAAGCATATTTCTACCAACGATAGATATAGCTGACGACAGGTTTAACAACCCTAAGCTTCCATTTGACTATATCAAGTGGCCCTGGCGGGACTCAAACTCACGACCCCAAGGTTGTGAGACCAGAATGATGCCATCATCCCAAGCAGCGAACTGTTAAAGGGTTACACGGCTGAACCGTTGTCTCCGTAACCCCAGCTTACATACTTGGTCTGTTATCATCTCAACCCAGAGGTTGTGGGTTCGAATCCCAGTTCGCTGCTTGGGATGATGGTATTGCATCCAAATTAAAAATTCACAATAGACCGAGAGAAAGACAATGAGATAGCAGTGTTGGATATGAAGATCATTGTGAGCCTTGTTTAATAACCTGTGCACAAGCCATAAAGCTATATTTTGCTGTAATTTTAATGTAAAAAACAACAAATTATTTTGCTCTGTTTCAAACCAGAGTAGCCACGACGTTAGCATGTCACAAAATAAGGCAGAATAAGGATGCAGCAAAAATTAAGGCCTGACCGGCTTGACCATTTGACTTCCAAAGGACAGTAATGCTGTTTGAAAAATAGAGCCAAATAAGTTCACTGGCCACTATTCATCGTTAAAGGAACTTGCCTAGAAAATTATGTAATCTCTGTGTCCTAAAGTGTTGCATCAACTCGACCTTGAGGCAGTTAAAGGTCTAACACAGTTATACAATATCAGTAAATAACGTCCTCCCTTATGTCTTGTTTGCTAGAGTTACGTGGGACACAGCTTGCAAGTTTGATGTGATCTGATATGTTGGTCAAAGTAGGCAGGTTTATCGAGTTAAGAAGGTCTAAATTAGTTTATTTTTTCTTTTTTTTACTTATAATTAATAGCAAGTTGGAAGGGAAATAGAAATGAATTCTATTTTTATGCCGGTGCTCTACTTATGTGAGCTCGAGTAAAAGCGGGTCCGACTGTATGTTCAACTTTGTAAACATAATGAGAAATGGCATTGACACCTACCTCCACACTTTCCACATCCTCCACAAAGGAAGAGGCAACATCAGAAGCATTGATTTCTAAAATTGTCACAAGATGTATCCTTTATAAATAATTTTATAATTTTGACACATGACCATATTGGCTACTAAAACCCTAACACGATATATCCTTTATAATAATTTTATAAGTTCTAAATTTCGTCAATAATATATTGAATAAAAATTCAGTGAGATACATCTTTTGGAATACCAAATATTTCAAAAACATCTTTATTTTTTTGTTCCTATTTTTGGAAACCCTAAAGGTATTGGAGAATCGTGGAATTGATCCAACTCACCATAGTTTGACCTTCCAACCATGATTCAGACCGGTCATATGTCAATTGAATATGCAGACCACTACACCAATTGTATATAGACGACTGAGACAACACTGTGGATATTTTAGAAATTTGCCTATATGCTTTCAGACACACATGTCTGACACCTTGCCTTATATTTAGCCTGTAGCCTTGGCCTTTAGCCTTGATCGACATGCACCCACTGACCTTGTAAGAGTACGTTGTAATCAATGCAGGATGCATTGTGCACGTTCCAATTCACTTTTGTTACAATATATCAATTCTTTGAGCAAATACTTTCCTTTTAAACCTAATCAAGTTCTCATGTGCACAGTTTCAGGGAACCTACCCCTTTTATCTGGTTTTAGTGTTCATGATGATTTAAAAGTACTTTGATCTTTTTTTCAATCAAGGAGTGCTATGTATTGAAAGTAAAAACAAAAGTAGCAAACCTTTGTGTTGTGCTTTGCTAAGCTTTTTTTTTTCCACACTCACCTCCATATGTAAAATCAAATAATCATACCATTCACAAATTATGTTACAAACACATTATTTATTTTGTATATGGTTTTAAATCGCATGTTAAACTTTGTAAAGAATATCAGAAATGGCATTGACACCTACCTCCACACTTTCCACATCCTCAACAATGGAAGTGCAGTCAGAAGAGGCAACATCAGAATTCTTCTTAGAAGCATTGTTTTCTAAATTATAAAGTGATGTACATTACAAATTGCAAATAAGTGAAACATTAACAGAACGCCAATCTAACCCATGCACTACATACAGCAAATTGGTCAGTATCTTCAGTGCTGCATCAGATAACACGATTCATGATTGAAATTTGGCCCCATAAAAAATAAAAAAAATCTTTTCTCGTCCCCCTCCCCTCCTGTGTATAGTGCAGCCTCCTGAACATTTTTATTGCCTCCCCAGTGATAAAAAATAAACAGCTCCTCCCACCTGGCTGCAAACAAAACGGCCCCATGTCGGAGGCCTGTCATTTGTTTGCTATGCAAGCTAAGATATTATAATTCAATGATTATACTAATTGTTTTATAAGTGATGTTTTATGATTTTGATAATAGAAAAAACATTGTTCACATACAATTGTAACACATGTAGTTCATTCATGGCCCAATATTCAACTTGAAAAATGAAAGATTTTTGCTGGAAGAAAAATAAAAAATAAAAAGTGAACCCCTCCTCATTTTTTTTTTTTTATAAGGACACATAGGATGGAAAAATCAGCAAAATAAAAATAAAGAATAAAATTGACCTCCCTCCTATGTGTAGGAAAATAGGCAGGACGAGAAACATTTTATTAATTTTATGGAGCCTTTAAGTTAATATAGACTTATATGATAAATCTATATACAATCTTTTTTACAATATTCTACTATACCGTTCTTAACAAAATTGAGTGTCGGAAATAATAATTACCTTTATAAAAGATCAAGATGCTTGCCAACTTTTTTATCATCTCGAGGATGGGCAAAGGCTGGTATGTATTCTCATTAACGGTCTTTGTGTGCACCATGTGTTTGTAAAAAAGTATTACATGCCATTTGGTGACACGTTCAGAGGCATACAGAAGTAGCTGATTCTGTGTCTGTTTCTTGTCGCTGTCAGTAGTTGTGGTTTTTCAACATTAGCCATTAAACATAATTTGTTAATGGCTGCCCACCCCCCTACGTGGTATTTTGAAAAGCCTGTATTGGTAAAAAGGGGTTTGCATTGAGTATGCCTAGATCATCCCGGATTTTGTATCGGTTAAAATTTCAAGACCCCACTGATTGAATCAATTGGAAACAAAACGGAACTAAGCATTACATATATATGTATGCTATCCTAGGAACATTAGTTCCCTGAAGAATATCAATCAATCAATCAATCAACTAGGTGATTGCCTTTGCCACTTTGGCAATTATTTTGTAATCATTAAACAATTTTTTATCGCTGATATCCACACTTTCAATGTCTTTATAATTTAGCCATCTGTCGGCCATGGCATCAACAAAATCTTTTAATCATGAGCCGACATGGCTCCCCCCCTCTCCTGGCGTTAAACAACGTAAGTCTGGCACAAGTGGCATCCCTCAAGAGGGTGAAATTATGAATGTCAAAATTTTCTCGATCACTGTTTCCATTAATGTTTTTTTCTCTGCACTTTTTTAATTTATTTACGTCCTGAGGCCTGGGGCACGGAGGCCTTTTGTCTTTTCTGATTTTATATGGCACAGGATGGGTCTCTTTGTCTTATCTCATTGATTTTATATGCACAGTCAGAAAAGATGGTTTTGTTACTCGGATGAAGGTATTAGCACATGTAAAATTCTTCCGATTAGGAAATATGCCTTTCCTTTAAGTTTGTGTTGTTTTATTTTTTTGTATAGAAACAGCAACGGCAACATACCCCATATTGGATCTCACTGTTTTATTAGTGGTCATCCTTTGAGGATATTCTGTCCTTTTTGAACAGATTCTTTCCGGTGGTGAGAATTGCTACCGGATATAGCTAATTTGCCTACTTCATCATTCCTGATGGAAACTAAAATATTTTTGATAAAATCATTTTTCTCATGCGGCAAATTTTGTATTGATGTCCACTTTTATTTATCTTCATAGAGACCCAGAGTCTTTTCCGATGGTGAAAATCACAGCGTTTTGCGTGTCAATTGAAATATTTTTTTAAAAATGAATATTTTGCAGCTGGCACACGATCCGTATTGATGTGAATCCTTACCTGTTTATATATATATAAGGCTGGCTCAACCACTTGAAATTTTTTCAGCTCAAATCCGTCTTCAATCGTCATTTATAAGCACTTTGGGTTATTAAATTAATGTTGTTGAGCAATTGCTGTCCTCACTACTAACATCTCTGCAGTCCCTCTAAGTCTAGCCTCCAGCTCCTCTTTGTTGCCCACTCTGAAATAGATAAAGGAAGTTTATCAATCTTTATGTGTGCAGCGAAAACACTTGGAAGTTATTATCTGGAAAAATTATGAGCACCAGGTATAATTAATTCTACCCCAGGAAGGGAATAAGCTTCGATTATGATTTGTTGATAGACCAGATAGACAACAGCTTATGCATTGGCTGTCTTATTTTCATATGAACATTGGTTTTACCGTATACTACCATCCAAGTGCCATGGGCTGTTAGATTGAAATTTTCTCAAAATTGGGGGGGTATGTTACTTGATGAGTCTAGAAGAGGGTGTGAACACTATTGGCAGAAAGAGGGAGGTGGGCTGTTCCACAGGGGTGGGCTCTTGGATGGTCTTATATGGTAAGTTTCG
>JAGTTF010006093.1:0-20373 GCA_019095985.1 Streblospio benedicti
ATTGATGAAAAAAAATTTATAAAGCAATTAATGAAAAAATGACAACTTTGCCTGCGAAGCATATGACTGATAGTAAAACATCGAAATGACCAAAATCAACATTGTTCGAAATAAAAGCATTTAAAATATTTACCAGGGCTTTGTTTTTTTGTGGATAAAATATCATAGACTATCATTAACAATACCACTTCAAAATTAATGTATTATTATCCATTTCTATTGCAGTAAAGTAGCAAAGTTGCACAAAAACAAAAAAATTTTGTTCGATTTTCCTGTAAGTTCCATGCGTCATTTTTTGGTTCACTATTTTGAGGAGCATACAAGCATTTAGCCGGTCTCTTCCCTGTAAGTTCCATGTCAACGACATAAAATTCATCAACGCAAATTTCCGTACCAAACATTTTTTCTGTAAAAAGTCCGGATAAAAAAAGTTTTTTCTAGCCCCAAAGTTTGTTTCAAATTCAATGAAGCAGGAGCAAAGACATCTTGGCAGCTACAGCCGGGTCGCAGCCATGGACCCTCCGAGCTGGGAGGCCACAGCAGCTCACAGTCCCAGCCAGAGTCCTGAGGTTACGACAGTCGACCACCCGAGTCCTGAGGCTGCCAGCATCAACCGGCCGAGTCCTGAAGTTGCTAGCATCCACCGCCCAAGCCCTGAAGTTGCTAGCACCCGCTGCCCGAGCCCTGAAGTTGCCAGCACAAACCGACCGTGCCCTGAGGGTGAAGGCTCAGATGGAGGATGATCCACCGTGCAGAGACGCAAGGGTAAGAAGCGCAGACCGCCGCCTAACCAGCAGGACCAACAAAGCGAATGAAGCAAACACTTCACACAATCAGCTTCAAACGCTGAAGTCAGTAAGGATAAGAAGAATAACAGCAGTGACAAATATCAGTGTACACTGTGTGAGAAGCTATTCAGTCGAAAGGATGGTTTGACAATTCACATGAGAATCCACTCGGGTGAGAAGCCTTTTAAGTGTGACGAGTGTGCAAAATGTTTCTCCAGAAGTGACCAATTGACCAGTCACATGAAAATCCACACTGGCAGTATAAAACGGTCCTGCCAATATACCATGAATACCTTGGAAAAAATAGAAAATCGACCATGCGAATGCCTTACTCTACTAACAAAAGAATTTGAACAAGATCGTTCAAACGATAGAAGTAAAGGATGGCAGAGATTATCACAGGTGTGAAGCACCACTTCAGTAGACGTTTAAAACCGTTAAAATTGTGTGAAAAAATATATACATACTGAAATAATTCATTAGACTATCATTAACAATACCACTTCAAAATTAATGTATTATTATCCATTTCTATTGTTCGATTTCCCTGTAAGTTTCATGCGTCATTTTTTGGTTCACTATTTTAAGGAGCATACAAGCATTTAGCCGGTCTCTTCCCTGTAAGTTCCATGTCAACGACATAAAATTCATCAACGCACATTTCCGTACCAAACATTTTTTCTGTAAAAAGTCCGGATAAAAAAAGTTTTTTCTAGCCCCGAAGTTTGTTTCAAATTCAATGAAGCAGGAACAGACATCTTGGCAGCTACAGCCGGGTCGCCGCCATGGACCCTCCGAGCCTGGAGGCCACAGCAGCTCACAGTCCCAGCCAGAGTCCTGAGGCTGCCAGCATCCACTGCCCGAGCCCTGAAGTTGCCAGCACAAACCGACCGTGCCCTGAGGGTGAAGGCTCAGACGAAGGATGGTCCATCGTGCAGAGACGCAAGAAGGTAAGAAGCGCAGACCGCAGCCTAACCAGCAGGACCAACAAAGCGAATGAAGCAAACACATTTCTCGTGACATTATCATGACTCATTACTGTTTAAATAGAGTTAAAACTCAGATAGCAAATGTTATATAACATAAGGAATAAAAGTATTGTGATGAATAATAATTCACTACAGTCCAACGTGGGGGAATTATGTCTATATTCAAACAACTCTACCATAACATGTGTACATGTATAACATTAGTTCGCACAATCTTGAAGTAAAAAAATTCTTGTCTGTTGTGTTTTGTTACACTCTGAAGTAGCTAACTGCCACAGCCTATGATTCAATGACATTGTCTTAATCTACTGAATAAGGATGTGGATACTGAAGTCACTTTATGCTGCTGTTCCATAACCCACATTGAGATGTAATACTTGACATACTATAATGAAATATTTATGTAATTAGTTTATTAATGATGTAAGGTTATTTTTAAGACTTTTGTAAGGCTATTTTTTATTTTTAGTAACATAAGACTTTGCAAAGGGCATGATGAACGACTCTTTAGATTTGCTAGTACATTTAACGTATAATTTTGTTCTTTGTCCTCATGAGTTGATTGTATAGAACCTAAATGTGGGCCACTACATACAAAAACTTGGTATTGATTTTACATTGTGCTATTAACCAGCACAAATTATGATGTGTTCGTTTCTTTAGATTTAAATATTTCATGCATATACATGAATGAATAAATAAATAGTATATATCAAATAATATTTGAACAGAAAGAAAAAAAAGGAACAAAGACATTGATTTTTTTTGGCCTAAGTAATCTGTGGTCTGATGTCAAACTTTTGTTGAATTTTGATCAATAGTACTTATTTGTTTGAATGGCAATATTCCTCTTTTTAGACATCCAAATAAGACATCCAAGTAAACCAGTAGACATGCAACTCTTGTCTAATTCTGTAGGAGAGCATCTGTACCATCACGATACTGCGCACCTGGCTTTGCAGTCTACAGGTGCAGTATCGTCTGACGACCAGCACGTGTTTGTGGGCGACAACAACGCCGTGACGACATCCACGATTACACGTGGCATCCACATGCACGCGGCGACCAGCCTTCCTGAACGAACCAATCTAGACTACTTGTGACAGTACTTTTTGCAGCAGAGTAGTTGTCTGGCTTTATCTCTGCCCCGCGGCTCCAGCTGGAGAACGGGGAAGAGATAGAGGCTGTGTGGGCAGGATACAGACAGACGCTTTACGTTTGGGCAAAGAAAGATGGAACTAGAAGGATAATCACATACAGAGACTTTGTGATTTAACTTTAGCTAGTAGGTTAAGTACCTAACCATTATTTAGATAAAGGTTACGATTATACGTGAGATGCACGTGCACGAGGCAAGCTGCGGGGAGAACGGGATCACACTCACTCATCACAGAGACTTTGTGATTTAACTCTAAGGGTATACTCATGGCTTGTGAAGAAGGTAAGAAAGTCAAACACGGATATAGAGCCCTGAACGGTTACGATTTTACGTGAGATCCACGTGCACGAGGAGAGCTGCGGGGAGAACGTGATTACACTCACTCATCACAGAGACTTTGTGATTTAACTCTTCAGGGTAAACTCATGGCATGTTTAGTAGATGACGAGCATGATGCTGACTTTGATAAAGTGTTTACCTACTTATATTTTGATATCGACTTAAAGAAATGGTTTGTTGTGAAAGAGGAATTTCCTCAAAATGTAAGGTAATAAAACGCACTACCGGCATTTTAAATAGATGTAAACTACATTGTACTTGGTTTTATATTTTCTACTATTATTTTTTGTAAAAATGTAAAGCTTCTCTGAATCCATGTATATTATCTTTTAAAAAAGAGTGAAGAACAAACACCTTTCATATTTATTTCTTACTATGGTTTAAAGATTTATATATTACTATGATTCATCTCTCATGCTTTTTGTATTTAACTCTGACTAAATTACATTATTAAAATATAAATGTTTTTAGATTCTTATCTACAAGCATTGTAATTTTTTCATATACACTATGTTATCTACCACCTTGTCGCAGAGTATTTCTTTTTGAAAGTCTGAAGAATTTATTGTTTATATTGTATTCTGACTTCACCGCAGTCTTTGCCGCTTATCAATACAATTTAGTACACAGCAAACTGTTGTAACAACCTCACCCGTGGTTGAGTCCCTGACGTGTGTGTGCTTAACATATAGATAGAATATAGTTGTGGATATTGAAAGGAGTTTGCTCAACACCCACCACCAGCCTCAGCTCCAATTCAAACCATCTCTGTCATAAATCTAGCTCTCATACAACTCCGCAACCAAACCACACATTTAAATTGTCTTTATTGCATATTGCTTGCATTTACAAAATGTTCACAGGGGCACTTGCTCCCCAAAACAGGAATTATGTCCTTAACCAACATAGATGCAATGGATGCATCCACATGTCTCTGCCATGCGACATGGGTGGAGAAAAGATAGAAAAGACCTACTCCTCTGTAAGCCTAAGGTAAGAAAGAAAGTCAAACATGGCAAGCTCGGGGAATATTGCACTAATTCGGGCAGTGAATTAAACATATATACCACTAATTAAAATGGTATATTTCTTCAATATTCATTTTGAAATCTTAGTAATCGCTTTAGTAAAAATGCATATTATATTTTTCTTTTTTTTCTATGAATGTTTGACATCACCCTTTTACCAAGTTAAGGTAAGGTAAGTCATTATAATGTGGGAATGGACAGTGTGTGTGTGTGTTTTTAATATTTATGGTTACCATTGTAAAGTTTTAAGTGTATACATGTCAACTATTTTTATACTCATGTCGCCTCGCTCGTTTTAGATTTTCAAGTCAAAACTTGAGTCATGTGAGTCGAGTAAAACCCGTAAATTGTTCGAAGATTAAGTGAAAGAAACATGGAGATCTCAAAGAATTAAAATTCCCAGAGGACAGAAATCATCATCACAGAGATGATGATACAGTCACACAGAATGCTAAAGTGCCTGCCCTAATACATGATCATGAATTGGAATTGACCAGAAATCTTGCTATTTTGGAGCCGGATTATCCTTCTTATTTCATGGTGCCACACCCACTTCCACAAAAGACACATTACGTGAATATGACTCACAGACTAGTCCCTATTTGTGCGACGTAAACATGAGTTTTTTTTCCCCGATTCAAGCACAAAATTAGGTTTTACTAATTATCACTAAATGTCTCATTGATAGTTTGAATGGTTTTCTCAATATATTTTTATATCTGTTAAATGTGATAAAAATAACTGTTAAAATCATGTTTCTTTCGAAATGAACTATAAAAACTATGCAAGCGTCGACGTTAGTTTCAGCTGTCACAGCATCACTACTGGTAGAAAATCAATAGGCTTAAATAGTAGACTAGATCTACATATACATGTACTGCTACTAGTATTTATACCTATATTAAGTCAGCCGTGGTACTACATATGATACATGCAGTATATACTAGTCGTTGTGGGCATAAAAATTGATAAAAAAAATCAAATATAGATCTAAAATACGGCAATTGATCATGAGGATAGTTGTGAACTGTGTGTGCATAATGGAATAAAACACTGATCTAGATCTAGATGTCATGAAAGAGGGTCACAAAATTAGTGAATATGCTTTAAACATGTGGTCTATACTTATGGAGTTCAAAACTAGGTAATTAGACATCCTGGATGTCATCCAGCAAACGGACATATAATTATCTGAAAGAATCTTTTGACAAGATCTATGAAACTATACTAAAAAATACTCAATATGCATTTATTAGCAGCTTTTTTGTGAGGCCATCCACACAACTCAGAGGCCACGCACAGAATCTCCAGAAGCAGCATGTGAGGACTGACTTAGCTAAATATTTCTTCAAGAATCGCATTACAGACCCGTGGAACAGTCTAGACGAAGAAACCATATCAGCACCTAATACCTTGATATTCAAGGAGAACTTGAGATCCCTGCCAAAAAGGCCAAGAGGGATAAACTACCAAGTATCCCAGTAAGAGGTATATGTAGTATAGGCATACATGGGCAAAGAGATGGCTCTTGGTTGCAATAAAAAAAAACATCTGATTGACTCCATTTCCCACTGAATGCAGGACTTCCGTTTCAATATGTTGAAATGTGTGAAAAAAATCTAGTGTCACCGGTTAGCAGGTTTCTAACCTACCACAAAACAAAGTTTGTGCCACAACATAAATCTTTAGTATACAGAGAACAGCTAGATCTATCAAGTGAGAAAGGAGAGGTACAACAAAACATCGACACATCAGCTTGTGTTAACAGCTATAGAGTATTGTAGTAGTGATAGGTGAGAGTAATATGAAGCATGTATTAATTGACATCATCCTTCGTAAATTGTTTTAGTGTACTGTAGTGACTTCAGGAATTATGAGGTGGCCGGAGGGTTTCAAGTTGGTCGATATTAATTGTGTATGAAGTGGACTGGTCATTTAAGGGAGTGACCGCCTGTATGAAGTGGACTGGTTTATCTTTTTAATATACTGTAAAACTAGAAATGTTTGCGCATGATTTAATTTGCAAATTTCCTACTCACCTCACCCAAGTTAAGAATTCAATTTCTGGCAGCTGTCTTACGTACTGCCTACTCATACAACAAATTTTTACGCATGTGCGTGCCCGTGCTATAACTATGTCATATAATATTATTTAATTGATACTTGAAGGGTAATGTTATTACATGAATGCTGGTAACTTGAGCACTCCCTCTATTTTTCTTCTAACTAAAGTTTTAAATTTATTAAATTGTATTTTCCAAATAGAAGGAAATATGAGGTTAATGGTTGTAAATCACAATGTATATTGCTTTAGATTGACCAGACCTACTAAAACTTATGACAGACGATGATTTTTCAGAATACATTCCATTATATGATAAATTACAACTAAGAAAATGTGAATCACTGTCTGTGAACAATAACAGTGCAAAACAGCTGTCAAGCCTTAAAAAGCTGTGGTAGTTGTAGACATTTCAACACAGAGCTACATTTTTTCTGCATCTCAGGATCTTGAGATATATATTTTAGATAAGTATGTTTTGTCTGTGTATATACCAAAGTTGTTGTTTTATTATCTATTCTTTTTGATTTAAGACAAACAATTCTATTTTTGTACATGTATATTGAATTTACACTTTACATTTCTTTCAAGTATTACTGTTGGATACAACAGAATAAGAAAAAAAAAGAACTTCCAATAAGGCACCATTCAAACGATTAAACAATGGGAAAAGCACCTATCCCGAAAGCACGTAAGCGGTACAAAAAGCAGCAAATGCAGTTTGCATTACAATTTGTAGAAGATCGTCATTGTGTCAGCAACTACCAGCAAAATGGGAGTGCCCCAGCAAACTATATAAAACAGAGTTTTAGGTTATAAATAAATAAATGAAAAATACCATTACTTTTTAAATAGTTGATATATTTCTTAGGTGCTGTTAGAATAGGAGGCTGACGAGGGTCAAGCCTCTATGAGGTCAAGGGTATATGTAAGCAGTCCTCCGATATCTACTGCTGTAAACCATTGGAAAAGTAAGAAAACCAGACAGTTACAATTCATGGCGAGGAGTCGGTCCAAGTAGCCAAGTGAAAGAATTGATAATTCTGTGCACAAGATTGTGATAAAACAGCAAAAATCTGCACATAAAAGAAAAACAAATGGACAAAAAATCATGTTCAGATCTATAATAATCCAACTTCCAACATGATACTTCCATTATTTCTTGGTAAGAGAGAGAGAAAATTAATATGTAGTGTTTTTTTTTTCAATCTAAATTTGACTATGCATGTAATATGTGGTATAGGTCTATCTCTCAATATATTCAGAAAAAAGCTGCAAACTTCTTAAAATAAAGTTATAAGATTCATTCTTGACA
Organism: Streblospio benedicti; assembly: GCA_019095985.1. NCBI lineage: Eukaryota > Metazoa > Annelida > Polychaeta > Spionida > Spionidae > Streblospio > Streblospio benedicti. The sequence goes on from JAGTTF010006093.1 coordinate 7,681, forward strand.
AGGAACCAAAATACCACCTTGAATGTGAAGATTTTGCCAGTCTTGGACTACTTAATGTGGAAAGGAGGGTTGACTACCTCACACTCAATATTATGTATAAGATTTTTAATTGTTCTGGCCCATCATATATGTGTGAATATGTTGAACAACATAAACGCGTATACAATACAAGATACAGTTATAATTCTTTCACTGTGCCCCAGGTAAATTCTCATGGCAAGCTTACTTTTAAATGGAATGGTGTCAAACTGTGGAATAAGTCACCCAATTATATAAAATCCTGTGATAGCAAAAAGAAATTTAAATCCCAATGTAAGAAATATCTCTTTAATGAAATGATCAAAGTTGAAAATAGCATATATTCTAAGTAAACAGTAATTGTAATTATTTTTGGATTATTTTTCATCCGATAAATATGTGATTTGGATGCCAATTTGAAAGATATTTTGTTGTTTTTAGGTCCACCATGGAAATAAGTTGCTAGATATTTTTTAATTTTTATAATATTTTTAATATTTTTTAAAACCATTGGAAAAGTAAGAAAACCAGACAGTTACAATTCATGGAGAGGAGTCGGTCCAAGTAGCCAAGTGAAAGAATTGATAATTCTGTGCACAAGATAGTGATAAAACAGCAAAAATCTGCACATAAAAGAAAAACAAATCGAAAAAAATCATGTTCAGATCTATAATAATCCAACTTCCAACATCATACTTCCATTATTTCTTGGTAAGAGAGAGAGAAAATTAATATGTAGTGGTTTTTTTCAATCTAAATTTGACTATGCATGTAATATGTGGTATAGGTCTATCTCTCAGTATATTCAGAAAAAGCTGCAAACTTCTTAAAATAAAGTTATAAGATTTATTCTTGACAAGTAACCAAAATACCACCTTGAATGTGAAGATTTTGCCAGTCTTGGACTACTTAATGTGGAAAGGATGGTTGACTACATCACACTCAATATTATGTATAAGATTTTTAATTGTTCTGGCCCATCATATATGTGTGAATATGTTGAACAACATAAACGCGTATACAATACAAGATACAGTTATAACTCTTTCACTATGCCCCAGGTAAATTCTCATGGCAAGCTTACTTTTAAATGGAATGGTGTCAAACTGTGGAATAAGTCACCTAATTATATAAAATCCTGTGATAGCAAAAAGAAATTTAAATCCCAATGTAAAAAATATCTCTTTAATGAAATGATCAAAGTTGAAAATAGCATATATTCTAAGTAAACAGTAATTGTAATTATTTTTGGATTATTTTTTATCCGATAAATATGTGATTTGGATGCCAATTTGAAAGATATTTTGTTGTTTTTAGGTCCACCATGGAAATAAGTTGCTAGATATTTTTTAATTTTTATAATATTTTTAATATTTTTTAAAACCATTGGAAAAGTAAGAAAACCAGACAGTTACAATTCATGGAGAGGAGTCGGTCCAAGTAGCCAAGTGAAAGAATTGATAATTCTGTGCACAAGATAGTGATAAAACAGCAAAAATCTGCACATAAAAGAAAAACAAATCGACAAAAAATCATGTTCAGATCTATAATAATCCAACTTCCAACATCATACTTCCATTATTTCTTGGTAAGAGAGAGAGAAAATTAATATGTAGTGGGTTTTTTTTCAATCTAAATTTGACTATGCATGTAATATGTGGTATAGGTCTATCTCTCAGTATATTCAGAAAAAGCTGCAAACTTCTTAAAATAAAGTTATAAGACTTATTCTTGACAAGTAACCAAAATACCACCTTGAATGTGAAGATTTTGCCAGTCTTGGACTACTTAATGTGGAAAGGATGGTTGACTACATCACACTCAATATTATGTATAAGATTTTTAATTGTTCTGGCCCATCATATATGTGTGAATATGTTGAACAACATAAACGCGTATACAATACAAGATACAGTTATAATTCTTTCACTGTGCCCCAGGTAAATTCTCATGGCAAGCTTACTTTTAAATGGAATGGTGTCAAACTGTGGAATAAGTCACCCAATTATATAAAATCCTGTGATAGCAAAAAGAAATTTAAATCCCAATGTAAAAAATCTCTTTAATGAAATGATCAAAGTTGAAAATAGCATATATTCTAAGTAAACAGTAATTGTAATTATTTTTGGATTATTTTTTATCCGATAAATATGCGATTTGGATGCCATTTTGAAAGATATTTTGTTGTTTTTAGGTCCACCAAGGAAATAAGTTGCTAGATATTTTTTAATATCTTAAACTTTTGGTGTTAACCATATTCTTTATCATTAGGCATAATTTCACAATTTATCTTTTCTCCATGTTTCTGTAATTGTAATTTTTTCAGGATAACATGTATTTCAATATTGTAGTCCATACTCAGTATTTCCAAAGATTCAGTAGTATTTATATATTTTGTCACCTCTGTACATTGAAACTATAATATTGCTGTTATGCAATGGATGCATCTACATGTCCCTGCCTTGCGACATGGGTGGAGAAAAGAGAGAGAAGACAATTGCTTTGCTGAAGAGAAGCCCAAGTCACTTGTATATATCAGAAAAGAAGTAAAGTTGAGGTTGGTGCTCAGCTACTGCAGGCTCAGAACAATGGAGTTACAGAATATTGGAAACCATGGCGGAAGCGGGGCGGGAGTGGACATCACATTGCGGACACACGCAAGGCGGGACCAATATTTCAGTCCCACGCTGATCACTGGTAGCTGCTCACTAAAGGACAAGAAACACAAACTGGGTTCAGCAATGAACAGGATGATATGGTTTGGACATCTCCAGACACAGAAGCAGTCTAAGAGAAAAAAAATACCTTGACTGGTTCAATAAGTTCCGTGAGTAGTAGGATTGATATATGAAATTAAAGTGTTTTTGTTGTCTTTCCTCAGGAATGGGTTGATAAATATGTGGCAAGTGCTGGTAAGTGTTCGCACCAGTCAAACTGACCTCTGCCCCCTGAGTGACCATGTGACATGCATGGCTGAGTTTTTAGCATGGGAAACACATACTTGCTTGTTACGATGGAGTATGTGTTCCAATGCGGCACCGACAGCGAATGTCCCTACAGCCAGGCTTTGCCACCAGAAGACCAGTTCTCGGACCACGATAGTGACGATGACGACCACGAAGAAATTCAGCAGAGAATGAACATTCCACGTAACGAGACATGGCCGCCCCGACAAAACCAACATTATGAACGGTCTTTGCACAAAGAAAGGTAAACATAAAAATGCTACAGGAGAGAAACCTGCTTCGTTTTTAAGAGGAATAAAGGAGCAGCTTCAATGATGAGGGGAACTGTAGTAGACATGAGCGCAGTCACAGCAAGGGTTCCACTGCCAGTTCTGTGACAAGGTGTTCACTGATAAGAGTAATTTATCCTGCCACATCCACATTCACGGGGAATGTTACAATAAGTTTACTATCATGTAAGTACAGTTAATGTAAAGTTGCATACAAAATGTATAATCTGTATGTTTGAGGGGCAGTCTATTCTCCTGAATGCCTTCTAAGGGAGATGAACCAATTTCTGAATACCACAAAGTACTTTTTTCAATGGCATTTACAGATTTAATTTAACATTATGTAAGTTTTATGATAGTATTGTCAGGAGATCTGTAGAATCTACTTATTTTAAGCACTTTTCTTCAATAAGTAGAGTCTGGGCTGGGGAGTTGCATGTGAGATATTGGAATTTGTGATATGTAGTGATGCAATAATTTGATAATCAATTTCATTTATTTTACCTTTTATGTATATGGACTTGTAGTCTGATGCAAATAAATAATTAAAATAAATAAATAGAATTTGTTTTAGACTTTGACACTTTTAACCATTTCAAAGATTTTTTTTTAAAAATGAGTTGAAAACTCTCAAGCATTTTCTAATAGGTTTGCAAAAGAAAGAAAGGTTTGCAAAAGAAAAAAAAAGTGTTTCAAAGGATTAACAATTCATAATCTAACAGCTATTAGCTGTCGAAATCTATGCCTCAATAAACTGTAAATAGTCATTATTTTCATCATGTCTACATGGAAAACTGTGGCGGCGGCGTCAAAACACTGACATGCAGTAGTTGGAGTATTTTACCTTTCAGACTTGAATCAATAGCTATCTGCGTGCCTCTCTCCAATCTGCATAAACACTCTATGGACATCAATGCCATCTTCTGAAACCAATGTGCCAGTATTTCAAGAAAGTCTTGAGTCATTTCATTATACACAGCAGTTTCTTCGTCGCCTGTTAGTGGGTCTGAACTATCGCAATGACCTTCCTGGCAGTTTTCACTACTGGCAGACGGCCTGGCCTGTGCAGAAGTTTTCTCAGTTAGAGAATTTGATTCATCCTGCTTAGATGCGGTGTTATCATGCGTATTTTCCCCATTCTCTTCATTTGCGGGTTTGGAGCCCTTGCAACTAGACTTGTTAGCCTTCTTCAGTCCTGCGTTTCGCACTCCAGCTTTTTCAGTCAGATGTAGAAAGAAGTCGATCAGAAGCCACACCAGACGACCCACATAGCGTTGAATCCGTATTTTAATGTCTGTCAACGGTATATAACACTTGCCCGGAGGTGAATAGAAAGCTCAGCTATATGCAAAGAAGTATACCAAGATACATTACAAGGAAACCTCAGGGCCTCGATGAAGTTTATTGTTGGAAAGCAACAGAGTTCAGGCAGTTTGTTCTCTGTACCAGAAAGTTGTCATTAAAGGGGATATTGAAAAACAATTCATTTGAACATTTCATGGTATTTTCTTCAGCAATGTGTATATACTTTTAAATTATAATAGCTCAGCATATGAAAACATCACCATTGACGAGCAACGTTTAAACTTATTACCAGAAAATGGCCAAGTTGATGTTGAAACAACAGAATTTCAAGAATAGGAGACCAATATGGATCTCAGTAAAAATGCAAACTCCAAATCAGTTCTATTTACAGGAATGCTACAAATATAATTTTCATCACAGATTACAGTCATTGGAAAATGAAGAAGAAATTTTTCAATGAAAAACTTGGATATAAAGCATAGACAATATTCAGTTTGAATTCAAATAATGATGACTTTGGCAATTTCAAAAGTTATGTTAACGATGGGCTTTCAAATGCGACAAACATGTCTGAGGCAGAAGCAAAAATCCTCTTTTAGTCTCATTTTAAGTAAATATATCATATATATATATATATATATAATATAATATATATATATATATATATATATATATATATATATATATATATATATATATATATTAATATATATTATATATAATTTATTAATATATATTATATATAATTTGACACTTTTATTATTTAATCTCCAGTCATAAAAGAGTGCCTACAAAAGGGGGAGAACAGCAAAATATCATGGTGTCCAGGGAAAGGTCAGCTAGCTGACTGCATGACAAAACAAGGGGTGACTGGTTATGGCTTATTGAATGTTTTACCTGCAGATTATATAAACATATTTTATTGACCGCTGCCGGTGCCTGTACGTCATACGTTCCAGTGCAAAGATTTTTTTTTCTATTTAAGATATTTTTTTTATTCAAAATATTTTTACATCAATGTGTGAACTTGTAGAACATAAAATTAAAAAAAAATAACCCATACAAATTCATAATAAATAATTATAATATATAGGAAGGCAGACTGGGAAAGCATAAAGCAGAATATAGTGTTATTTGCCACGCAATACAAGCACTCTCACAACCTCACATCGGTGGAGGAGAATTGGGCAGAGATTCGCAGTCATCTGGATACCCAAGTAAAAAAGCATATACCAACAAAATGTATCAAACCTCGTCACTCTCTTCCATGGTGGAACAATCATCTCAACAGGAGTACAAGGAAGAGAAATTTGTCCAGACACGAGAAAATCCACACTGGAGAGAAAGAAACATATCCGTGTCCAGTGTGCCAAAAATCATTCAACCAAAGTGGAACGACATTTCCACTTTATCATTATTAATTACCGATCTCCTCTCATGGAAATGAATAATCCGGCTCATTGGTGGAACTCTGAAAACCCACATAAAAGCTCACAGTGTGTTAGATGCAGCTGGCACAAGGACCACTACACAATAATGCAGGCGTCTCATGCTGTTGAACCTCGTTATCTTGATATTGATTATCGCGAACTTCCCTGAACCGTGAAGTTAGTGTCATTTTCCTTCAGCCACAGTGTGGCCATACAGCATTTGGTTAACTCGAATATTTTAGGCTACAGATTCAATAAACATGTAACGAGTTTTTACTCTCCTGAGTAAAGTCGTACGTTCACCAATAGACGGCATCCAGGGCACCCTATAGTAATGCTAGGAGGACAGTAGACCTGACGACGGGGAACAATCCGTGACAATTATTTCAACGTTGAGCGCAGATGCACAAAGTGGCTCAACTAATGTTTTATCCGCTTCTATAACCAAGTCACGCCATTTTATGGTGCACCAAACGCATCAAATGACACCCAAACAAATAACGTTTTCAATCTATGAAATCTGCATGCACTGTTTTGAAAAACGGAACCTGCCTATGCTAATGTTGATGGGGGCTGTCTTTACGGTTGGGGTTTATATTACTAATAAATAACTTTCATGTTTGGTTTGAATGATCAATGAACTTTTATTCTAAAGCAAGAAGAAAACATACTGAATGGACACTTTAAGTCACTTGGCGATTCTAGTTTTGTGGACACTGGGCGTCGAAACTAGCACCTTGGAAGTTTTAAACAGTTTCAGATTCTCTTGGGGACAAATCCACGTCCTGCGCCAGTTAGTTTGAGACATTACACGTCAATGAAGAACCCATGTACATTAAGGACATCAGGGGTTACATCGAATTGCGATAACCACACTGGAATCATTTGTCGCTGTCCTACTGGGCCCAGTGGATTTCGAGCATTACCGCCATTTCAAGATTTTACTTATTATGTAGACACACAGTTTCTAAAACTCAACAATCTTGTCAGAAGCTTGTTGTTGAAGAAATGAGACAAATTAATCCTAATAAAACATGTATATCAGTCCGTTTGAGGACAGTAACTATGCTAGAATTCGTATCGATTGCCTTTAATATTCATTTCGTATGCTAGAACTGTAGTTAGGATGACTTTTGGCCCTTCTTTGATTGACATTTGAAATTATAACATTAAATATCAATGTAAAACATACAGCTATTTTCCCCTGTTTACTTATTGCACGTGATTCATAAGTATTTCTGCAACATTTTGTCCTGAATAATGCTTAGAAAAACAATGTCTCAACCAAAGCCATTATGTGTGTCAATCAACCTCATCGTGCGGTTGAAGCATCCTCGGCAATCAAATTAATCGAAGAAATTCGGCAGAGAACGAACATTCCACGTAACAAGACATGGCCACCCCGACGAAACCAACGGTCTTTGCGCAAAGAAAGGTAAACATAAAAATGCTACAGGAGAGAAACCTGCTTCGTTTTTAAGAGGAATAAGGAGCAGCTGAGTAGTTTTTTACACCTTTCCCGTATAATGATGCATAGGTACTGAATGATATAAAAACCTTGCCCAATATTCTTATGAAACATTCGCTGATACTACAGTTTGTCTCTTAATTTTTAAACCATAAAAATGAGAGTCTTCAAGAACATTTGTAATAATACTCTGTATGTAGACCAAGACATACATAGTATGTGACGTTGTGAACTTTGACCTCTGTAGTTAATATTACGTAAGCAAGCTTCAACGCTACTAAATGTAAGGTCATTCTCCTGGGACATGGCAACCCTCTTTATGACTATGGGAAAGAATGTAATTTTAGCCGGTACCACTAAAGAAATTAAAAGGACCTTGGAGAGTTTGTAAATAATGGGTCCTTCAGTGAGCAAATAGCTAATGTGACAGAATTGACCTTTCCAATGTCCCCACACATAAATATTGACATGTGCATGGAAGTTACCAGTGTCCTTCACCTTCAGAGGGAAGGCAAGTTGACCAGCGCCTGACCTTGCTAGGGTTCATTGCAAATTGACCTTTCCAATGTCCCCACATATAAATATTGACATGCATGTGCATGGAAGTTACCAGTGTCCTTCACCGTCAGTGGGAAAGCACGTTGAGCAACGCCTGACCTTAAACTACAAGAAAAATACAGCATCCACTCCTCAACCTTCTATGGAATTAACCCAAGAATCCGCATTGCAGACATCACACGCATCGCCTCAAAGACCTCAGACATCAACACACTCATTGGCGAAGGGAGACACGTCTTCACACCACCTACAATACTCATCAAAAGATGCATCTACTCAACCAACAAGAACATCCTCTACCTCTCGAACAACGACGCATACAGAATCATATGAAGCCAAAAAATCTGCCCACTCTGCAAGTCTAGTCTCCAAAACTGGCAACAACACATACTCATAAACTGCAACCATCAACGAATAAGACAAGCGCAACTGGGACACACCTTACACAAACTGGACCCTACTTCTCTCCAACTACAACGAACACCACCTAGAAACCATCGGACTCCTCATCTCCACCTGGAAAATACTTTCGATTCAGCCTATACGAGTTGAGTTCATCACAATAGCCATAGAACAGATAGAAAGAAGGTTCCCTCAAATTGATATGTCAGTAGTTAATGCTCTAGCCATACTTGGGATGTGAGGACTAACATTCGTGGGAAAGGACAAGTTGGGTGCACATGGAAGTGAAGAAATGAGCAAGTTAGCTAATGTATATGGTGATGAATTTATAGATAAAAGTGGTGATGTGAAGATTAAATGGGATCTTCTAAAGCAACTTGTAATTCAACAAAAATACCCGACTGACTATATTTACAAGCTATGGAGTGTCATGTATGAAAACCACAAGGATCTGATCCCAAATATTCTTAAATTGGCAGAACTGGCCCTCATAGCACCATTACAAACTGCAGATTGTGAGAGGGGTTTTTCCACACAAAATGATATCAAGACAAATGATAGAAATATATTATCTGAGGATAGATTAAACAAGCTGATGCGCATTGCGATGTGTTCAGAAAATGTTGAAAACTTTGATTTTTGAAGAAGCTTTTCAAGTGTGGTCCAAGTTGAAGGAAAGGAGAGCCTTTCAAGGCATATGGACATCTGTTACTATGTAAATTGAACTGTTGAGTTGACATTGTGTTCTGCTGAATTAAAATATATTAAGAACAGTTTTGATTATCATATTGAATTTTACAAAATTGAATAAATTTGAACGTTTTTAGTTTGCTTTTGTTTCTTACTTGACCCCCTCTTTTTTAGAATGGCACCCTCTTTGACAGCCGGTTCACCCATGACATGGTTTGAAAACGTGGCATGCTATCATTTTCCAAAATTAAAAAGCTTGAAGTGGTGGCGTCGATTATTTTTCTATTCAATGCAAGTTGCTCTGGTTGCTTCATATATTTTTGCAAAATCTGCTTGTCCTGATGTGAGCCAAAGATACCCAAACCTGAGCAAATATCAAGAAGCAGTCGCTACAGACTGATTGGCACACACAGAGCTGGTAGAAAACGAAAATTAAAGCCCCAAACAGTACCTAACTTATGGACTTAAACTTTTAATTTAAGATATTTTTTTTATTCAAAATATTTTTACATCAATGTGTGAACTTGTAGAACATAAAATATCAAATAAAAAATAACCCATAGAAATTCATAATAAATAATTATAATATATAGGAAGGCAGACTGGGAAAGCATAAAGCAGAATATAGTGTTATTTGCCACGCAATACAAGCACTCTCACAACCTCACATCGGTGGAGGAGAATTGGGCAGAGATTCGCAGTCATCTGGATACCCAAGTAAAAAAGCATATACCAACAAAATGTATCAAACCTCGTCACTCTCTTTCCATGGTGGAACAATCATCTCAACAGGATTACAAGGAAAAGAAATTTGTCCAGACACAAGAGAATCCACACTGGATAGTAACCATATCCGTGTCCAGTGTGGCAAAAATCATTCAACCAAAGTGGAACAACATTTCCACTTTATCATTATTAATTACCGATCTCCTCTCATGGAAATGAATAATCCGGCTCATTGGTGGAACTCTGAAAACCCACATAAAAACTCACAGTGTGTTAGATGCAGCTGGCACAATAACCACTACACAATAATGCAGGCGTCTCATGCTGTTGAACCTCGTTATCTTGATATTGATTATCTCGAACTTCCCTGTACCGTGAAGTTAGTGTCATTTTCCTTCAGCCACAGTGTGGCCATACAGCATTTGGTTAACTCGAATATTTCAGGCTACAGATTCAATAAACATGTAACGAGTTTTTACTCTCCTGAGTAAAGTCGTACGTTCACCAATAGACGGCATCCAGGGCACCCTATAGTAATGCTAGGAGGACAGTAGACCTGACGTCGGGGGACAATCCGTGACAATTATTTCAACGTTGAGCACAGATGCACAAAGTGGCTCAATTAATGTTTTATCGGCTTCTATAACCAAGTCACACCATTTTATGGTGCACCAAACGCATCAAATGACACCCAAATAAATAACGTTTTCAATCTATGAAATCTGCATGCACTGTTTTGAAAAACGGAACCTGCCTATGCTAATGTTGATGGGGGCTGTCTTTACGGTTGGGGTTTATATTACTAATAAATAACTTTCATGTTTGGTTTGATCTGATCCCAAATATTCTTAAATTGGCAGAACTGGCCCTCATAGCACCATTACAAACTGCAGATTGCGAGAGGGTTTTTTCCACACAAAATGATATCAAGACAAATGATAGAAATAGATTATCTGAGGATAGATTAAACAAGCTGATGCGCATTGCGATGTGTTCAGAAAATGTTGAAAACTTTGATTTTGAAGAAGCTTTTCAAGTGTGGTCCAAGTTGAAGGAAAGGAGAGCCTTTCAAGGCATATAGACATCTGTTACTATGTAAATTGAACTGTTGAGTTGACATTGTGTTCTGCTGAATTAAAAAATATTAAGAACAGTTTTGATTATCATATTGAATTTTACAAAATTGAATAAATTTGAACGTTTTCAGTTTGCTTTTGTTTCTTACTTGACCCCCTCTTTTTTAAAATGGCCCCCTCTTTGAAGGTCAATGGGCCCGTAGGGCCCCCTCCAGTACAAAGCTAGATTGAACACTGCCAATGGAGGGTGACGAGACATAACATAACACACATCTATTCAACCTAGACAATGAAATGTGATGTAGGATATAGGAAGTCAGCATCTCAAGTCATCAAAACTAAGAATATCCACATGCTTTAATACAAAGTTGAGTATATAAACAAAAATAAAAGATATTGAAAATAAATTATTAAAAATTTCAAATAGATGAAATAAATAAGAGAGGAAATCAAGAGAATATTTACTGTAGTAAAAGTGAAACGTTGCATTATCAATTATCAACAGCACCCGTGATTGTCAAAGCTTCTATGTTTGCATAGGAGAGTGGTGCCGGAAACTGGGGAATAATCCTGAGAAAATGGATTGTGAAATGCAGAGAACAAGTTTTAATATAAATAAATGATGAAACAACAATCTTATTTTCATCTCTAAATATCAAAATGGCACTTTTCTGCATAATGATTCTGCATAATGACTTCTTATATTTAATCATTATTCAACCTAAAAATCTGCAGTATCGTAAATATTTGACAAATATTTGACAAGTAAATAAAATCAGAAAACCCTTTGATACATAAATTTTCTACAGATAAAAATCCATTTATTCTACAAAATTAACAACTCACACAGCAGCATTAGTGGGGAGAGGACATTAGGTACTCAGGAGCCTCGGCGACTGGGGGGCAGACAGATGAGTGCCATTACATGGAATTTCATACCGGTAATTTGATTAAAAAAAAAATTATACGGACAATAAATAATGACATAATTCTCTGTGTTTGTTAGAATAACCATGATGAATAAGCGGGGAGAAATCGTACCACTGCAGCGTGTGTGGGAAACGCTTCAATGATGAGGGGAACTGTAGTAGACATGATCGCAGCCACAGCAAGGAGGTTCCACTGCCAGTTCTGTGACAAGGTTTTCACTGATAAGAGTAATTTATCCTGCCACATCCGCACTCACAGTGGTGAGAAACAGCTGTGGATACTGTGACTACAGGAGTAATAATCACAGTAACCTCAAAGAGCACATCATCAAACACCACACACACGAGTATCCTCACTGCTGTGAGGTTTGTGGGAAAGGCTTTGTGAGGCCATGTGATTTGAAAAGTCACATGAACAGACATAGTGGCACCAAGCAGAGAAAAGATAATGATGTATGAACTCGAATCTGTACTTGAATTACCCCAAACAGTATTTTTATTAATGTCGATGGTATTGTTTTGAGGTGGCGTCTCATTAGAATAACAACAATTTCATTTTAACATTTTTACACGTGGTTTACAGGGTTTTGTTGATAAATTCAAGATGATTTCACTTAAAGGGACATGAATAGCAACCACCTCCTCAGACAATTTCACTTAATAATTTCATTTTTCTATATACTTGACATGTTGTACCTAATAACTTCCAATTTTACAATCAAAAACACGCGTTTGATAGAAAAAGATAAATAAATTAAAACAGAGAGAAAAACAAGTAGATTGACATTGGAAGGTTCCATACTAAAAACAGGACTGTAGCTTTTATCACGTGTGCGCTGCAAGCTGAAATTTGCGT
>JAGTTF010006095.1:11370-21948 GCA_019095985.1 Streblospio benedicti
TTCCGTTGAAATTTTTTTCGGGGTTATTTTTTCTTTAATGCAATAATAAAAAAAACCTTACCATGTTTGACTTTTTTGATTGGGGGATTTATAGAAAAGTGCAGGTGAAAATATTTGTGATTTATCAGTCTTTTGGATGTATTTTCAGACGATATTGACATCCAGAACTGCCTTGTAAAAACATGTTGTATCAGGACTGTCCATATACGGATTCCGTATATGGTTAGTTGTCAACCGGACTACTTTTGCCCCACTTCAAATATGTTCAATAATCTAGCACACCTACTACTTCTAGGGGAAAAAAACAAAATCAATGAACATCAAAGAGATTGCACAGAACAGCGTGCGTAGCTGTCATGCGGCTGACGTAATTGTATTGCAGAAGTCCAACCATAGGCGTCTATATGTCTGTGAGAGTGACTGCACTGTGTTTTGTTATGATTATAAAAAAGTATTCTACATTATTTGCATTTTGTAATTTATTAATAAATTATCGGTATCTACAAACTCACGCTTTTTTATAACCGTGATATTTATTGATTTATCTATTTGGTTGCATACTGATGTTATCAATATAGAATATAACATGTATGTAATGAAAAAATAATTTCATACATATAATTATTTTTTTCATTTTAAAATGTGAATATGAAAGTTTTATTATTTGTGTACACAATTCAAATATAATCATTACGGGTATCAATTTTTGCCATCACGCTCATCAATATTTTTCTTTGCTGGGTCATTACATTCATCAATCTTTTTGTTATAATGAGCATTTTGCCTTTTTAATCTAATGGAAACTCAACCATAATATGGTATATCTTTTATTCATCAATATATCAACATGATTGTAGTAAATATCCATTTACAAATGACAAAACGAACGATTGATAATGCAACATTAAACACTGCACAAAATGTCCACAACGTCATCAAGATGACCGTAACGTACAGTACGTCGACACAGTGATTATTGTCATTTTATTTGTACTCATTTCTTTTGGTGTTTTACTGTGAAAAGGAGCCTTTAGGAGATCGAAAACGTTTATGAATAAAATAAAAATTAGACTTTAAAACAAAAATTCATCTCATCAAGAATACAGCCGTAAAAAGAAAACTATACACTATTGACAATGAGACCGAGTGCTGTAGGCCAAATATACAGAATACTTAATACTGTATAATGAATGATGGACCCACGCTGAATGTAGCTCGCACCTGATCAAACCACGAAAACATCAAATTAGACATTATAGGAAAGTTATAGTTCGGAAATGTTGAGATTTGTGTGTTTAAATGAACATTTCCTTCTTATGAACTATGAGTAAAGCTGCTCTAAAAATTAACAGTGTCGTTGTTGCAGCTTCTTAAACATAAAATTGTTGGAATGAAAACTTAAAATGCAGCACCTGAACATCTGGGTCATAATTGTTTTAGTTTTAGTGTGCCCTTGAACCATATTAAATGGCAGTCCTCTATACAAAGAGATCACCTGTCAAGGAGTTTGCATTGTGACTAGAAATCGTAAATGTGAAATTTTGCTGTTTAATATGATATTCAAACAGACTTTAATAAACACTATTCTGATAAAGGAGTAAATTTTATTCAATATTTAATATCATAATCATGCATGTCCAATTTTATTTTATAAGTTAGACAAGTAGCAAAAATAGAAGAAAATTAGATATAGCATTATATTACATATCATGTTATTTTTTATAATTAGTGATAATTATAGAAAAAAAGAATAAGTGCAACAAACAGTGGATAATTATAACAGGATTATTTAATCCAAACTACTATTATAAGTTAGTTTTGTGTTTAGTTTTAGGAAGCGGGCATAAGTAAATATAATATCACTTTGAAAGACGGACGCAATGGCAAACCACAGTGATAAGCAAAAGAAGTCGACATCTATTGATAAATCTTTCAGCAGAAGTGAGGGTCAAAAATCACACACAGGAATACAGAGTGGTGAGAAACCATATGAGTGTAGTGAATGTGGCAAGTGTTTTAGTACGGGCGGCAACTTGACCAAGCACATGAGAATCCACACTGGGGAGAAAGAATATCAATGTACAATGTGTGAGAAATCATTCTGCCAAAATGAATATCTGAAATACCATATGAGAACTCACTCTGGTGAGAAACCATATGAGTGTAGTCAATGTGGCAAGTGTTTTAGTTTCAAGGCACCTTGACAAACCACATGAGAATCCACACTGGGGAAAAAGAACATCAGTGTATATTGTGTGAGAAATCATTCAGCCGAAGTGAAACTCTTAAAATCCATATGAGAACTCACTCTGGTGAGAAACCTTATAAGTGCAGCCAATGTGGCAAGTGTTTTAGTGTCAGTAGCACCTTGACAAACCACATGAGAATCCACACTGGGGAGAAAGAATATCAGTGTACAGTATGTGAGAAATCATTCCGCCAAAAGGGAAATCTGAAAACCCACATGACAACCCACACCGGTGAAAAACCTTATGAGTGCAGCCAATGTGGCAAGTGTTTTAGTGTCAGTAGCACCTTGACCAGCCACATGAGAATCCACACTGGGGAGAAAGAATATAAATGTACTAGGTGTGAGCAATTATTCAGCAAAAAGGGAAATCTGAAAACCCACATGAGAACTCACACGGGTCAGAAACCTTATGGTTGTGGAGTTTGTGATAAAAGTTTCTCTTGAAGGGATGCTGTTGTTAGTCATATGCGCACTCACACGGGAGAGAAACCATACAAGTGTGATCAGTGTGGCAAATGTTTTTCTCAAAGTTCGGATCTGAAGAGACACAAGCACACACACACTGGTGAGAAGCCATTTTACTGCCACATTTGTGACAAATCATTTACACTTGGAAGCAACTTGAAAAAGCACCATATGACTGTGCATGCCAAGAAGTGAGTGGTTATTACACTTTGAACATCCCTTTTGTAAAATGTTTTAGAGTATTTTTGGCAGGTGTTGACAAATTCCTGATATTTCACCACTACCTTGTTTCAAAAGTTACCTGCCCAGGTTGTTTTTGTTGCAGTCTAATTTGTCTGCACCAGAGGTTTTCTGCTTGTTTTTTAGGCTGGATTCTAGAATTCGCTACCAAAAGTCGGGCAATTTTACAGTAGTTACAATGTATCATAGTTGACAGACACTTTCCTCGCAGATCTGATGTTGCATCATGTTAGAAATAAAGAGTTTTTAGTTCATGCAACCCAGAAATGTTTATGGAAATAATTCATTTAAGCCAAATTATCATGTGTATCAGCCATTCTATTATATACAATGGTTTATAGAAAAACGCGACCGTGCACATTTAACCTGCCGTGCTCTGATCTGTCTTTTAACATCACTATCATCTCTAAAATTGTTGCATATTTATATGCGTAGATACCTATGTTCCTCAACCCAGTTTAACGATTTCTTTTGTAAGTACATAGTTGGTAGATTGTGCTTCTGTAAAGAACGGGGAAAAATTGCCATACAAACAGATTATTTCGAATTATAGACAATTTCATTTTTACTGGCATACTCATCACATAAAGTAATTAACATTTGGAGTGCATGTGGTGATGGTGCCATTAGGACACAGTCATCATCTTCGTAAAAAAGGTGATTTATACAACCACCATTTATATAACAACCAACCCCAGATGATAGTAAAATAGAACTGAGGCCATTCATAAAAACATTAAAATATAGGTTAGGATAGTATACTACCCTGACGGACGTCGTTGCTACTTCTAAAAGACACAGACAGTTTGTCACACCATTTTACAAAAAAATGTTTGTGATGTGTACCAATAAATAAACAGTCTTACAATAATAGAAGGAATGCCACTATTAATCAGTTTCATAAAAAAGATGCCTAAAGTTTACTCTGTCAAACCCTTTAGAAGAATCAACATAGCACAGATAGGCGGGACTATTACAATCTATATACAATATGACAGTCTCTTTAAGCACAAATGAGCACATATCAGTTGCGTAATTTTCCTTAAAACTAAACTGGTTGTTGGAGGTTGTTAGATATCTGTGATGGCGGTTTAATACCAGTAACTCAACAATTTTTGAAGACATGGTAGTTAAAGCTATTGGTCTATAGTTGTCGTTATCACCAATATCACCATTAATATTGAATTATTATATAGATCTAGCAGAGATTAATGTTATCATGGATGATATCAAAACAAAGAAAGAAATAAAACATAGAAGTGTAAAAACATTTATTCAGTGCCAACTGTCTTGGATTTTACAAAGATTGACACAATTTTCATTATTACAGTCGTACCAGAAATTGTTCAAGGGCTATCATATATCATTTTGTAGGTATTGATCTCAGCTTTATTTTAAGGTATGATAGAAGTCTGGACCTGGTAGCTTAAAGGAGATATTTGCATATTACCATGACAACCAGTGTATACTGTAAAAATGGCAGTGTCCACGTTTGTTGCAAGATATATATCATAAAAATTGCACTGAATTTTGCATGTTTCTGGACAGGCAATACTTGGTGGATATGCTTTTGAAATATTGATAAATTTTGGCATATTTATAAAGAGATTCAAGATGGCCGCCAACATTAACGATGGCCCCCACTAATCTTGTGACACAATTTGTGACAAGACTGAAGGTGTGACCACAGTTAACTATCGTAAGTCGTAAGACATGCTATTACATGTTGTTAACTAAAATCATATTAATATTACAGCAGTAAATATCTGTTCTTGTGTATATATGATGCAAACCTTATAATCATTGAACACCTGTTTTGATAACTTTCATGTACGGGATGTCAATAATTCAAACACCTATCATTTTTTTAAGTAATTGTGTTGTACTTGTATTGTTAACGATTGTGGTAAGTCATTAAAAGTGATTAATGTATATAATAAAACGTCAATATCAACATTTACCATAGCAATTAACAAAACAAGATGGCAGCTAATATTCAAAATGGGCACATGGAAAATTACAATTAATTCATGCAAAATCCTATCCATTTAAGATTTCATTATCTTAAATCATATTTAAGTCTATAGTGTGAAATGTTTGCAAAAATTACAAGACAGAGACTGAAACAAAGTCATCAATAACAACCATCAGAATCATAATCATCATCAGAGCTAACATCATCATCCACATCGTCTTCTAGACATTGGTTTTCACATGATGTATTTTTGCACATATCCGTGCATTTCAGACCGTTTGTTACGCATGGACAATCACCGTTCTTGCATTCCTTTTTGCAGGAACATGCCATGAGATCAAGGACAGCCTCCGGAGCTGGCTTGCCTTTCATCCACTCGCATTTGAGTACACTCACATTCTCAGAGTCACAGTCTCTATCACTGATCCAGCCCATTTCTTCAGGACTAGGTGTCTGGGGCATTGGGACGTGGGCAGATTTCCAAATGCATGCTTGATAACAAGCACGAAGGCAGTGCATTTTGAGGGTGTCTTTACATGGTGGCAGCTGGAACGAGTCAATTTTACCCTTTTTTGCTAAAAACATGGCGTACCTGACCTCATTAATGTCACTGCAATTATAACCATAGAGCCTACATGTAAACTCCTCTAGTCTTAAGCACAGATTATCATCCACATCCCAGTTGTTGCCGAGCATTTGAAATGTTGTTTGATGTTCTTTGCTTTTCTTTAGTAGCTTGAAACCATTGAGCTTCCCTTTGCCTGCAAAACAACTCACGCTATCGCAACCTGTAAAGGCATGGTAAGCTGGGAGGGATCTCACAACATCTAAGTCATGTACAGTTGACATTTTGGTAACATCAAGATATGTTATTCTGGTTGAAGTAGTAGTTTTTTGAAACAGTGGAACACCAATATCAGCTGCATAGTATATTGCAAGGAGTCTTACATCAGTATCTTCTGAGTGAATGATTATTGCTTCATAGTTGAACTGGGCAGAATGAATGGCATGAAGAATCATTCTTGTATCAGCCTCCTCATGGTTGCATTTCAACTCATCGACCATTTCACATTTCTCTTTCGTGATCTTGACACAATTATCTTGATAAGTTGCATATACGATCTTTCCAAGTAATTTTGCTCTGTTGTGTTCCTTTTGCCATTCTGTAACCATAAATGTTATCAGTCCATTTTTGTTTTCATTTACTTTCAAAAATTCCTTCCATTGCATTATTTTATGACCACTAGCCATATTTCTATACTTTGTATTTTTTGTTCCACCCCTCAAAATCCTTTCAGAATCCTTGATGGACCTTTCTTTATACACATCAAATACGAAATCTATTCGTCTGCTTGACCCACCTTCTCGTAGGCCATATAAGAGGACTAAAGCAGATATTTCAGCCAGAGTCTTTTTGTCCCCTGAAATTTTCTGGACAATGCTCATGCCATCTATTATTGACACAGATGGCATTGGAATATTTTCTGCGGTCTCTAGTCCTTTGGCAACTTCTTTTCCAAGCACAGCTTTATTGGTCTTCCTTGGAAGTCCATCCATACATGCCAATGCCCAAGGAATTGGACCCAATGGATGGCACAGTACATCTCTGATGTGAAGATTGCGATTTTGCGCAATTAAAATCATGTGAGCAAATAAATTTTTATCAGCTTTCAATATGGTCTCTTTTTCTTTAATTTTCACAACTCTTTTTACAGGCTTGATAGCGCTGAATGTTTTTAGTTTAGATTTGTTTAATTTGTCATGGAATAACTGACTGTTGTCATCATTGGACAATCGTTGGCCCATAAACTGTTGCAGCTTAGCTTCACCAATTTCCTTAGCTTTCATGATATCTTTAGTAACATCAGGTGGTGCACCTGCACCAGTGGAGATACTCATGAGCTCCAGCTTTTCATTGCCAAAAGGGTTTTTCCACGATGATTTGATGATATCACACATTGCAGTAACAGCGGCTTCGTCGGTTTTTATTCTACTACTTTGTAGATCAGAATGGTCTATCTTTATTGAAGATATATTGACCATTTCCCTTAAGTTTTTTAGAAATAACGACCGATACTCGGATGTTAAATAATACCTACTAATGGCATTTGCATTCAAACTGAATCCTTTCGTACCCCCAGGGGTTTGAGTATCTCTGTTCACTGTTTCCTCTACTGCTTGGTCAACTGGTATACGATTGAAGTTACCCAATTCACTCCCCTGTCTCAAAGTTACAGAAAACCCACCTTCTTTCACAAACACATAGGCATCAGGGTGCTCATCTTTCAATGTATCATGTCCTGGTAGTATATAGACATATACCTGGAATAATTAATAGCATCGTAAGCAAAGCACCATGGCAACATTTGACGTATCGATGCTAAATGAAGGCTCCAGTTGCCTTCTCTTGATGATCTTATCAAATTTAGCATTATCTGAACAATGTCAATATATGACATCCAAAAAGCAGACAAATCACCGTTTTGTGAACGGAGGAAATCCATGTGAGTAGTAAAACCACCAATTGTGTTAAGTAATTCTTTGTCTTGACGCAAATTGTTAAAGAGTTCTTTGTCAATAATGCCATTGGTCGAAACATTTTTGCCATTTAATTTTGTTTGTAAAATATTCTTGTCTTCAGCTGTTAATGTCGACTCATAATTTTGCCATGCAAGTCTATGAAACGCTTCATAGGCCAATTTGTGAAGCCTTACAGCCCTATTGTAATGTTTGCCTTGCATCACAGAATCCAATGAGCCCTCAACGATCACCTCAGCTTCAAGGCAGAGATCTTGAAGACCAGCTTCACCAAATCTTTTCCCAATGATTTTCATCAAGTTACAAATTGTATGGAATGTACCCAGTCTCAAAACAACAGTATTAAATTCATTTAAGTTTTTCCACTTAACTTCACAAGCTTTGGCATAAAGTGCCTGGTCAAACACACACATGATACTCTCAAGACCCAATTGTTGTCTGATAGTTTCTGATTGTTTCAAAATCTCATGCACTGTGGATAGGTTTGTAGCAGGTGCATTGATAGTTGGCAAGTAGCCTATTGTGGATGGAGCAATGTCACTGGTATGAGTAAGGATGTTAAAACCAGTCCAACTATTGATTATTTGACTTTGTGAATAGTGGATTCTTAAGAGTAACCAAAACAAATTTTGTGTAGTTGCTTCTGCGAGAATATCTGACGCTTCCACTTCTCTGATTGCTCGTCTAGGTGGACCGACTGGTTTGCCTGCATTGTAAGGCAAAATTTCATTGGCTTGCAAAAGTGTTGACAAATCTGAGTCATAATCAACCAAAGGTATTTGTCTTTGATTAATGGACCGTAAGTCAAAGTTTGTACAGCAATGCCATTAACTCTGTGAGAGGTTCCACCCCCAGACAATGTTTCCTCTATTCGGTCAATATTGTCCCAACCTAAGGTGGTATATACTCCAGGCATAATTCTCAGTGGTAGTGGTATCCCATTTGGCGTAGCAGCTATTTTCTGTAAACACAGAGCCTTATCTAACCTTCCATATTTGTCATAAGATATTGCATGTCCCAGTCTATTCAATATTCGAATCAACTCCACATTTCCAGTCAATCCTTTAACTGCTGACGATAACAAAATATGTTTGGGAGGTGTGTATCTACCCTTTGTTACAGCAAAAATGATATCTTGAGTTATTGATTCAATGGAAAGAAAATCCTTGCTTGATACATTGTTTAAGTCTTCTTCACCTCTAATGATCAAGGACAGAAATGTTGCAAGTTTGTTAATGGCAAGGGTGTTTTGTCCATTTATTTGTTCTGGGTTAGGTGGCCATTCTTGGGTAGTTTTATCGTTGTAGACTATTGTGTATATCTTTTATTATTTGAAATAAATTTAGTACAAATCTGACTCAATTTTATGGGTGTTCATTTTTCTGTACAGATAAATCATTGCTCTTGAATGTTGTCATAGAATGAAAAACTCTTGAAATTACCCTAATGTGTTGTTCCCAAGTTTGCTTGTGGATTCAATTATTTTCTTCTCTCTGTGTTCTTCTCTCTGTGTGTCGTATCTGCCAAGCAGGCTGATAATAAATAATAATAATAATAATAATAATAATGGAAATTTGCAGAGCGCATTATTCAAGACAAATGTTCCAATGCTCTTAAACATAATACTTAAACAATTTGATTGAAAATAGAGACATTATAAGTCACTATATTCCGTCCGGGTTTTTTTTTGCCTGTCTGCTGGCTTCGTGAACTGATAATTCATTATATAATTCCATCTGAGAGTGTTTACTTGTCTGCTGGCTTCTTGAACTTCAAAATAACACCACATCTCTAGATACAGTTGAACCTCTCTAGTGAGACCACCTGAAGGACCAGACGTGGTGGCTATAGAGAGGTTGTCTTCTTATGGAGGTTCTCTCCGACCTGTCGATGCTTAAACACGTCTTATCTTGCTTAGCTTGTATTGGGGAAAACAATAGCTATTAATTAAAAATCTTATTTTGCTTGAAGTTGCCTTTAAAGGTCTTAATTTCATTGTTCATAGTTTTTGTATATTTATCTTATTTTACGCATGTTTATATTGCCTTTGACAGAAACCCTCATGAGGCAACATGCATCCACTTGGCGTTGCGTGGTTCAAAGTTAGTAAAAGGCCTGATTTTTCCTGTCTGGAGGTCTTAAATAGGTCTTTAAAAAGGACTTATTTTGGTTCCCTACAAAGCTGTAGCCGTTATAGTGCCAACACATAGGTGTTTGTGATTTGAGGATGTACTGTAGAGGTGTACTCGCCTCACGCCGTTCTGAGCCTCACAAGGTCTGATTACTCAGCTCCTCTCCCTCCGCCTCATTACAAACTACTTTTCCTGATGCAGACTACTTCTGATCCACATAACGGCCGTGTCGCTGAGCCTTTTAGTTCCGCATGAGAAATTCCGAGCCGTAAGAAGAACCTTCGCCGCCTTCACATTAACTGGCTCAATGATGCCGGGGTCAGACTTTCTGATTATTCAACCCAAATCCGCGCTGTTCTTGTCACTGTCAATATGTGGCTCTGCAAAGTAAAGTAGAACCCCCAGTCAAGATCAACTCTCTATGGAGACCACCTCTATTATAAGGCCACAGGAGTCGTGCATCAGTACGCATTGTTTACCAAGGGCCTGGGATTATGTTAACTTTGCAAACTTGAAATAGGCAATACATTTCATTAATATTGACCGAGATCAGTAGGTGATTATGTTAAAATCTTTTATTGTCTAAATGATACAGTCTAGTAGAGGTCGTGACCCCAGCAGCTGAATGTGTGATCCCTTGTAGGATCTGTGATCGTGTGGAAACCACGACCGTGTACGGAGCGTGACCCCGTGCAAGGACCATGAACATATGTAAGGACCATTCAATATTTATGACAGGGTGAGGTAGGAGGATTTTCAAAAAAGTCAGTGGAATATTTATAGCCCCACTCAATTCTCTGTGAATAAATTGGTAACACTTCTCAGTTATATGTGATAAGAATTGATGCCCCCCACACACACACTTACAGTTAACGCTGTCATTGACAGTTAAATCAAATATTATTTGATAGATATCAATATAAAAACAATAAACTTTAGTACAGAATCTCTCAAAAATACGGGTAAATTTTGTGTGA
>JAGTTF010006096.1:0-12610 GCA_019095985.1 Streblospio benedicti
ATATCCAACATTTAGTACACGAGACCAGCTTGCATGTCTTCTATGTACGTCACGGCAACACGGTATGCAGTACTCTTTATAAGGAAAATTCCTGTAGTAAAAATAAACATAAAAATAACAAAGGTATCATAATGGTCGAAGATTCATGTTGCACACCTTTATACAGGTTGAAAAACAGATTCTGGATAACTATACATTATTACTGTGGTAGGATTCAGAAATGAGTAAACTCCATTTTTCTTGTATGCCGAAATATATGTGAACCACAAATAGCTACACTTTGATAAAATTAAAAAGATATATATATATTTTTTTTAATTGGAAAAAAATGTACCATGGGAATCATTTTAGATTGGTTGACATTTATTAGACGTATTATGCTCATGCTGTCTGTTCATGGCAAGTCATTCACACCCCTGTGGGAAATTCATACGTTTCTTGAACGTTTGCTGATCTTTATCATAATTTATGCAAATATTGGCGTATGAAATTATCAAGATATCAGCTGATATCATACAGTCAGTTCATTCATAAAGATTGCCAGAAGTGGGAGAAATTTCCTTTTTATCGTACGTCACGACTTCTAACACCACTAACATTTGCTATGCACATTTGATACATATCATGACATCAATATAGATATTTAAAACGATATTTTCTTTTTATTGTACATCATTACTACATATATAAGGTGCCAGGTAATTTCGGCCCACTGTAATTTCGGCCCAGATATAGTTCTGTGTGGAGGTAAATTTGGCCCAAGTATTTTCGGCCCAATGCAGTAAAATCGATCCAGAATTATTGTGGGTCTAAATTTAGGTATCTAAGGTATCTAAGGCACACATATTTTCGGCCCAAGAATCATATATGTATAATTTCGGCCCAAGTAATTTCGGCCCAGAACGGTAATTTCGGCCCAGATATAGTTCTGTGTTGAGGTAAATTTGGCCCAAGTATTTTCGGCCCATAATATCTAAGGCACACATATTTTCGGCCCAGGAATCGACTATGTATGTTTGCATTAGGCATCTATGTGATGTAATTTTATGTAGATAATATTTTTTTGTAGTGATGAGTAGAGTATGTGGATTTATACTGTTTGTAAGTTAAGCACAACAACAGTAAATATACTTTGGTGTTTTAGATTGTTAATAGTGCATTTTAAAAGCAGTTTACACCAGATTTATAGACATATTATGCACCCATATTTTAGAACTTTTTCATCTTTCCTGAACACATCACTTTGTGGATTGAAGCGCAAGCCAATCTAGGGGCTTCCTGGTTATGCTCCCAATGCGAAATTTTGATATATAGACTTCAAATCATGGGTCCTAAACACTTATGAGAGACAATTCTAAGATTCAACCTCACTGGTCATACAATTACATTTTTAGTTTAAAAGATGTTTAGCATGAGAGGTAGTGGTGTGTCATTTAGGCTTACATATTAAAGTTGTTGGAAGTAAGGAATCCAGATCATAAAAGCTGAAATAACATTTTGCTATAAAATGATCTGAGAGATTTTGGGATTATCTTCACAATAATTGAAAGTAGCTGTGCAAAATTTATCTTCGTTTTATTTGTTTTAACAGTTTAACACATTCAAGGCTGAGAAATATAAATAAATATGCCAAAATAAGCTAACCATTTCTGAGAGAAAATTCATACCACAGACTTTTCATAATAACAAAAAACCCATTACATGTTTATGTGATTTGGTAGGTTTTGTTTATAATTTGGGGCATTTTACAATGCTACGTTCTATAGTACAAAAGCACAAATTTACAATAACCTCTTAGTTCCAGATTCCCTACTTTTTAAACAAATATACAAATAAACTATTGTACAAATAAGCACTTTAATTATACATGCTACAAAACAAACCTGTAACGTGTAATAGTTGCTGACTATAAAGCACCTATATTATAAGTACTATATATATGTGTGTAAACTTTGTATACTGTAGAAGTTCATTTTAGATGGTCATTAATAAAAGTTCCTATCAATGCTAAACATCGTGTTTTATGTCTAAGAACACACGAAACATGGTGACAGCGCCGGCGACACGTTAACAACGCTACCCACTCTATGAAGATAGTGCGGTTTACTGTAAGCCTTGATTGACGTACATTTGTTTCCTTCACGGTGGCACCTCCAGAAGCACCTGCAAAAGCTAAACCTGTATCTGGCATCAAAGCACCGCCACCCCTTATATGCTAAGCTAAACACATTGTGGACAACTGGAAACTGTTCAGGCAAAAGTGGAATAATTATGCCATCATCATGGATCTGAAAGTGCAACCTGCCGAGTACCAGGTGGCTTTGTTCCTCCACACACTTGGTGATAATATGCGAGTGGCTTCAATGCTTCTGATGGTTTTCCGTCCACATATTTATTTAATGTGTCTTCTACCACCTTAGTTGCAGAGGTAAATATGTTGGCCTGAGAAGCTGCTTTTACATCTCTTGCCACTTTTGCCGCCACAATGCCTCCAGCCACTGGTTGGTGATTGTGACTCTTCTCACCCGGTTGGAATTCTTCACCAATCGGTTTGACCGTTGCCAAGCAACTTGTCCTCTTGCTGCATACACTACAGCGCCAATCCGTGGACTTAACTGAAATAGTGATAAAGTGTTTGACGCAATGAATTTGGATATCTTTTAAACCAAAAACGATTACACTGTGTTTGTTTTGTTTCACTAATTCCAACAATCTTCAGTCAGCGTCTTTGTTAATTCAACTTCTATTTTGTTTGGATGAATAAAAGCGCCATGTATAAATGTGGCAGTAGATATATAATAATCAATTCAATTACAGCCATTCACTGGTGCATCATGAAGTTCAAATATATTTCTTACCATTTACTCTTTTCACGGTGTACGCAAACCCCAAACTGTCAAACAGTTTAGGGCGTCCCCTTGTTGAGGAGTCAGACACTACTTCATAGGTAATCGGGCCCTCTTCCTGGAAGTGCCCATTCCCTACAGTTTCATCTGCAATAGATGACTCGTCGAGGATCTCTGGCTCCTCGTATGGCGGGAGGCTTGAATTTGTGTCGCTCAAGCCATTTGAAATCACTGATGTATTTTGCAGTCCTCCAAAATCATATGGTGAAGACACAATCTGAAATTGAATAACACATATGTCGGGTAAACACTTATTGATACATGTTGACCATTATACAAATATCACAGGTTACTTTTTCATTAATTTCAGTGTAAGACGATTCAACCTCTTTATTGACCATGAGTTAATGTTGTCATCAATGTGCTCCCTAAAAACCTTTGCTCCTCTTGGCAAAATATTACAGTTGGAAACAAGGTGTCAAGACCCCGATAAACATTGCATTACATTTGAGGTCATATTCTTCTTGTATTTATACTATTGCCAAGCGTGTCAACAATTGCTGTAAAATGGTCCTTCTGGAAGCCAAACTTCATTTTGCAAATCACAAAATTGACACATGTTATGGTCAACCTGATACGAACATCGTATCAAATTTGTGGTTGTATTTCTTGAAATAAAAAAAAATATTTTGACTAACTATTTTCTTTCATGTGTCAATTATTGTTACAAAAGCATGATACGCTTAATTTAATAGTAGTTTAAATTGTTAGATAAAAGTCACAATACAGTTCAACCCTTTTACAATTAATTAAAACAAGTCTAGGCATAAAATTTTATTAAATCTCATATATATCACAGTTTAGAAGAAAGGGTCAAATTGTATAAGAGTGCACAAATAATAAATTTATGTCTAAAAGTGATTGTGCATTACAGGGGCATCACTTCTCAACGAATTTCCCTGACCGCAGCTAGCTCCATGATATCATACCATTCATTCTGAAAATAAAAAATTAAGTACAAAATAAAAAAAAAATGATTTGAAATTAAATTAATTAAACTTTTCCCCAAAAAAACTATAAAGTGTTTTTATAATCAACAGCATGTCCAATTTGGCCACAAATAATTTATTGTTCACATCATTTATATCTGTTGTCATTTGTAGAAGACAACAATCTTATTAAGTTAATTTGTGGATTAGATGCCCAAGGACACATAAATACATATTGAAGACTATGTCCCATCAATCACATGATTATTGGAATACCCTGTTTTTTTCTATTTAAAATTTATTTATTTATTGCAGACATAGATACATGTAAACAAAACATGCATTAGCGTGCATATAAAAAATAAAAAGCCAATATCTCATGATATAAAAGTAAAAGTAAAAAAGTCACACTGTACATTACAAAATGTACAGTCATAATAATGTTAAACTAACATAAAAATGTCAGCTGAAATTTTTTTGCAATACCTGACCTGCCATTTATTTCCACGATCACCATTTTTTTTGTGCATATTTCCATTGTATGTGGGAGAAACTTGGACCAGCTATTATATAGATCAATCTGAAAAAGTAAATTTTATTTTTAAAATTATATACTTTAAATCAAATCATCATTAGTAGCTGAAGATCAATCGAATAGAACGTGCAAAACATAAAGTTATATTCATCAGATAGAGCATTACAGAAAAGCTGAAGCTCTTTCATATTTTTGTTTGTATGTACAAACATGTATGCACCAACTTGTGTGCATCTTCTAAGTACACGTATCACATACACATACAGGACTGCCAAACACTCACTAGTCATTTCTGACCTGTTAGGGGTCAAAATATGCATTCTGCATGCATAGGTCTACACAAAATTAACATAACAGGAAATGAATATGAGCAAACTGCTATTTAAGTACTTCTGGTGTAGTAATATCATAAATATTCAAGGCTTTTGACACAAAACACAAGCACAAATGTCATTATGATTAATTGGATCCAGTTTCTTCAATAAAATTAACGATTGATGAAAATGACACACCGTGATGAAAAAAGTCATTTGAATGTAGAATTAGTACTTGGGTAGTTTGAGTTTGAAATCTGTTTTAGTAATGACAAATGTGTTTTACTTGGCAGCCCTGCATATAGATAATCCTTCTTCAAAATCAACACTCACGCTCACCATTCTCACCACACTCATCACGCTGTGACTTCTGCTTCTGCTTCTTACCATGCTCACCATTCTTACAACGCTGACTGTTCTTACCACGCTCACCATTGTCACCACACTCATCACGCTGTGACTTCTGCTGATTACATGATTATTTGGTTTTTTTTGTCTTTTTTCATCTTAGTTATCATGGAGTCTATTTTTTATAGATTTAAAATTGTCTTTAACAAGCTGAAATTTGTAATGTACATGAGTATCATTTGGATTTTTAGAAGGAAGTTTAGGAAAATGTATATCATACCAGATCTGATGTTGTTCTTTCTTTGTTACCAATATGTCTGACTGTACAGCACCTGTAATATTTTAACATTCATTTCAAAATACACACTTTAATACACATTACTACATATATGAATAAATACTGTATTTAACCTGGTAGATCTAGCATGAAAATGCAAGTCTATGGGATTACCCTGGGAGATTACCTTCATTCATATTGTATACAACATCATCGTGATGCTTGACAACCGCTTCTGCCTCTGCCTGGTCTGCCTGTACAACTGTAAAATTCATAACATTCCTTACTGCAAATGCATCTAAATACAAATACAGTCAATATTACACAATATTGCCAAAGGTGAGGATTGAATACAGATACTATGATGGAAAACTACATTGAAAGCACTGAAGTATTATTCTAATTGACGCATTCCCTAAAAATATGAAAATTTTCTCACCAAAATAAATGAAGGTGATCGGTGCTTCGTAGTAATTACGATTCATTGTAACTGTAATGTAAAAAAAAACATGATTGTAGCAAAATATAATCTTAGCTTACATTTTTATCTCTAGCCTGTATGAAGAGCAGCAAGTATTCACAACATATATCAATATGTTCTTTTTATTTAGTTGAAGAGAAAACATATAGAAAATTTGAAAAAGTATATATATATATGTAGATATTTACATACACACACCTAATTTGAAACATCATGATATTGTTAGTAGAAGTGTCAACATTTGGCTAGTTATATGTACCGTTACTAGTTCTAGATCTACTGCCACTGAAGTACTCTGCCAGTTTCATGTACAATCTTGATAAAATACGTATGAAATAGTTAGTGAACAATACCATAAGTAAACCTGATGGTACCAATATTAGATTCAGTTATGGTATCAAACACTCTTGGAAACCTTATATGGCCCATTATATAGGTCTAAATCCATGACGTTTCCATCACAGACCTTGCTGTACCTAAGAGCCTGGCAAATCTGTCTTATTTGGGTTTTAACCATAAGAATTGACACAGTGATACAATATTGTATAGAGAATAACATATTAAATGGGCATACATTTCCATGATTGTTTCCAATTATTACTTTCACCAACACAATCAAAAGAATATATTTCGACATGAATAAACGCCATAGATCTAGACCTTGATCAACATAGGAACCTGGCAAACCTGTCTTACGCAGATTTCAGCCATAGAAATTCGTAGAATGATAAAATGTTGTATGGAGAATATCATACTAAAAGGTCATTTGTGCTCATTATCTTTTACATAGAACAATTTGACAATCATCAGCAAAAATGGGCTGCATGTTGGCAGTCTACACATAGACCTTACTCCAAATAAGTATCTGAGAAATCTGTCTTCGGGGGATTTCAACCATTAAAATTCACAGGATCGTTAAATAGTGTTTGACAAATAACATATTCAAAGGGCATTATACAAATGTGACATGACCTTTTTCATACAATACTTAACCAATAACCAACATAAAATGATTTTAATTTGCTAGCAAAATGTCTAATGTACCTTTCTTTCGACTAATATATCTCTGGCTTGCGGCTATTAAATTTTTACTTCAGTATATCAATAAAAACGTCAGTATTTCTACTTTCGCCTACCTAAATTTGATCTTTCGGCTTGCAAAATACTGAAAGATTCTTGGAAAAATTGTAAAACATAGAAATGCAGTACTTTACGTCAAAAAGCTGCAGCCTTTTTACGTCATATCAATCCGCCGATTTCCAATAAATCTTCGAAAATGCTCCGGCTGCGTTCTGACTGATGGACGTCACAACTTTACATTTTACACCATGACCGAGGAATAACCCCCATGAAAACATTGGTGGCAGTTGCCTCCTATGGCTCATATGTAGCTACTAGCTATGGCCCTGCTGTAGCATTATCATGTGTGACATCTTTTCGTTTTGCAGAATCACAATTCAATCTGAAAAGGTGTGGGTCATTGTGTTAAGATTTAAAAAAATGTGAACATTGTTTATGTTTGTCTCTAATTGTGTATGGTAGATATTCACAATACCATTTCTTTATTAAACAACAGCAATGATGATAGCTTCTATTACAAAATAGATAATCTAAAAAGTGGGTTATGCTTTCAAAGTGCAAACTGTAACTTTTAAATGAGATCTATTTTGGCTTGTATATAAGGAGGTTGACAAGCTTAAAGTCATATGCTGCAATTAATGAAGATGTAGAGAATAATACATAATTATGGAACCATTGTCAAAACTGTTATGTAAGGAATTCACTTGAGCAACCTGGGCCGGCTGGAGCAAAACTTGGCCTGGGCGAAATACCGAACTGAACCATATAACACTATAACATTGTCTAGGCACATTTGATATATTTATCATGACATTAAATCAAATATTTAAAACACATCATATCTACATATTGCATGGCACAAAATACACTTTCGAACATAATAAGTCCTGAGCTGTGAAGCCATCAAAGCTCTCCTCATCAGTCTCAGTTGATAGAGTACAAATGAAAGTAACTAGAGAACAAAGGATAACTGAAAAATTTCGAGTCTTACTGAAATGAGTGCACATGGTTGTGGATGTAGAGTAAACAATGTCAGATTATGCGGTTTGGTGACTGGAAAGACTTAAAAAAAAGCTTTTTTCTTTGTATCCGTGTATGATACGCACACACATTTTAACATAAGTTTTTAATTAAAATAATGTGTATTATATAAGAGGAATTACGGTGATAGACGATTATCCAAGTGAGATGCCACGCCAGTGTGAGCGGCCAAAGCGTATCACACCCTCATTATCCGGTATTATTGATAGCATCTTTATCCGTTTTCATCCCGGATCATACATGTACTTGTGCTAGCACAACATTCCCATTCAAACAGTTGAGACGCCACGCCACTGTGACAGCGGCAGCTGGACATGTAGCTGGTAATGAGATTACCATTATGAAGCCACTAGCGAGTCTGCATCCCTTTAGCATGGAAGGCGGCAATCTTACAAAACACTTACCACCCTAATCATTTTGAGCATGTAACTGGTTATGAGATCACCAATATGAAGCCAGTCCCGGTCACAAATCTGGGGACACTAACGAGTCTGTATCCCTGCAGCAATCTTACAGAACACTTACCACACAGCTATTTCTTTTATGACTTTGGCGAGCCTGTATCCCTGCAGCATTGAAGGCTGCATCCTTACAAAACACTTACCCCCCTATGGGACATCTAAGGTGGCAGCATAGAGTTTGATTATGGTCATCTTCAGCATGTAGCTGGTTATGAGATCACCAATATGGAGCCAGTCCCTGTCACAAATCCAGGGACATTACTTTTTGCCCTTCAACATCCAACAAAATGCCTCTGTTTTCATATTACAACAAATCTGAGCATCACGGTTGCTAACATACCAATTTGCCAAATATGTTCCCCCCACCCACCAACCGTATGTTTTGAAGGAATATGAAATGATATATTTTTAAAGTCTTCTATTTTTATTTTCTTCCGTTGTTCTGTCCATAGATTTGCGGTCTTTTGGACATTTTTGTTTTTGTTCCTTTTTAATTTTCTTCATGCGGTTTGCCACTTTATCAGGTAGAAAGTCCTCACTGCTTGTATCGGAAATGACATCTTTATCTTGTGGCATGAAAGTAGGGTCATGGTCGCTATCATCAGAGTTGTAGAAATCGTCATTGGTTACCACCTCCCATTGAGTATCACGTACATCTTCGACGAAGGCATTCCTGCTGCAAGGATCCAGTCTTTTTAAGACCAAGCTTGAACTGGACAGGTCCATTATTTTTTTCCCGTTCTTATTTTATTATCATTTCTGATTGCACATTAGAATGCTATGTCATTACATATAAAAAGTAAACAAAAATTGACTCTACAGCATGAAAGCATTGCTCCATATTTCTTAGGAAATTCTATGTTTATGGTCCAATGTTTATTGAAAGAAACTAGTTCTGCCATCGAAATAGCCAATGAATACTTATGGAATAATGAATTTATGAACATCAACAACGCACCTATACATTTTAAAACATGGGGAAACTAACAGCATTTCCCATATAAAAATATATTATCTAATGACTGCACTATTGTATCCAGACTAGGTTTACAGCACCTAAGTGGTCGAATAATTGCTGACATGCTGTATAACTCCTTTATTAGTGCTATACCAAAGTCCTGGATCAGAATCATTGATAAAAATGATATCTTAAACGCCAGTTATCTATTGAAATCGTGTAGCAGAAGGCAATCCCTGATCACAACTAATTTGTGTCAGTGAACTGCATGTCCAAATATATAGTATTATTGGCAACAGATTTCTCATTCTTTATGACTACCAAAGCACGGCCTATACATGCTATGTTACATAATACAGACCATTTATCTTGAGAAATGACAATACCATCCCCCATCTTTGTTTCTCAAATCAACTAGGCGCACCCACGGTACGTATTCCTGACGGCTAGGCGTGAACGCACGTCCAAGGTATAGCAATAGCAACAGAGACAAAACATCATTGTCAAATTTGGCAACACAATTAAGTCATTAGAAAAACGTCCTCATTGGCAAACAAATGCATGCCTGACAGCATCCTGTGCCATGATTCTTTGAGCCGGGTCGTACCTCACAAGACTCTCAAATAGGTCAAGAGCCCGATCACCGCATTCCACAAAGCGAAATAAGGGCCTCAAGTCCTCTTTCCTGTACACGATTTCAGGCACCATCTTCTTGCCGGTGGTGCTGGTTGTGAATGCTTTCCAGCTACAGTCGGGCGTGCCGAGAATGCGGAATATTTTTTGTTTTTGGTTTTAATTATATGTATCAATAAGTTACTATGTCAATACAGCAATTACATTAAAAAAATTTGTGCCTAACAAATGAAATTAATTAATTTTTTTAAATCATACATTTTGTTTATCACAATATAATAATATGTATATATATAAGCATATGCTTAAGACCCAAACCCCTCGTGTTATGTCTGGTTCATGTGCAGAAAATTTAAGACATCCTACAAGACAATGTCACACAAAAACATCAGAAAACAAAACAAAACGAACAAACAAACAAAGTTTTACGTTTAAAGTGAGTAGTAGTGTCTCAAATTGTATACCCTATGAATGAGAAGTCTTTCATTATACTATGATCTACAATATGTAGGCCATTTGATTGTATGTATATCCAGTTGTATAGACTAAATATTTTGTATACACATATAATTTAACCTGGGTGTCTTATCTTCACGTTATCCATAATTGAGTACAATTACGTTGATTAAGTCATCAAGTTCCCCACCACACCAGAAGCCTGGCGTGAAGTTGCAGCAAGGTT
The DNA here is from genome assembly GCA_019095985.1 of Streblospio benedicti. Classification (NCBI taxonomy): domain Eukaryota; kingdom Metazoa; phylum Annelida; class Polychaeta; order Spionida; family Spionidae; genus Streblospio; species Streblospio benedicti. The sequence goes on from JAGTTF010006096.1 coordinate 10,646, forward strand.
CCAGGCAAAATGGAACGTGCCCCATACTGGGAGCCATCGATGGTAAACACATACACATAAGGAAGCCATACAAGTCTGGTAGTGTTTATTACAATTACAAAAACTTCTTCTCTTTGGTGCTCCTCGCAGTTGTGGATGCTGACTACAAATTCATGTATGCTGATGTGGGTGGTTTGGGCCACCAGTCCGATTGCCAGCTTTTCAACCATTCTTCTCTGTGTTATGGACTAGAAAATGATCTGTTGTATTTACCACCTCGTGACCCATTGCCAAACGACAATGAGGATTTTCCGTACTTTTTCCTGGCTGATGACGCCTTCTCCCTGCGTGAAACCATGATGAAGCCATTCAGTTATAGAAATATGACCCGTGAGCAGCGTATCTTCAACTATCATATATCTCGAGGCAGGATGGTGGTAGAGAATGCTTTCTGCATTCTTGCCCAACGGATGGCAGTGTTTTCTCACTTGCCTCCAAAGGGGTGGACGTTGTCAGAGAAGATGACGAGCACAACATCATTCCTGGTGCCTGGAGAGAGAGTGCTGTACTTGTTCCATTGGATGCTCGCCGACAGTGGTACCGTGAATTAGAAGAGGCCAAACGTATGAGACAAACTTTGACGGCATACTTCAATTCTCCAGCAGGATCTGTCTCCTGGCAGGATGAAAGGATGGAACAACGCCTCTACTTTCCCTGATATTGTGTGTGGACTTCTATTTTTACTATGTGAATTTCATATTGTGAACATGTAACTTAATTTGTTTGTGCAATTAAATCAATGTTTTGTTTAAATATAGCTTTATTAAGTTGTAATATTTGTCACATTTTTCAATAAACTTTATTAATTGTGATGATGTATTCCACAATTGCAGTCTGTAGAGAAAATTACATAACTCGTAGTAAATTGTTGTTAATGAAGAAATGGACCAAACAAAAATCAAAAAAATACTTGTTGCTTTGAAAACCTAATGATAAAAAGTTGTTAAGAGTCAATGGACAAAAAATAACATTTTAAAATATGTCTCCAACTTTTAAATAAACTTTCTTAACACGTATGATGTTTTCCACACTTGAAAAATAACATAACATTTATTTAGTTAAATTTTAAAAGAAATAGGCGCTTTAATAATGCTAAAATTCATTTTCACAACCTCAGACTATTAAACATTCTGTGAAAAAAATACGTAAAATGACAATAGTATTTGTACTGTACAAACTGTTTAATTTGCAAGAGAATAATGTTCAGTGGAATTTAATGAAGAGTTTTTTAAAAAATGAAGTGAAGTTGCAAAGTCAAAATAGCTTTGATCTTCACAAGTGATGCATTCTTTTCAATAATGTTATTTCACTGTGAACTTTTTTGTTTTGTGTTTTTCAATGGCAAAAGTATTGATAAATAATAAATAAGTATTCAATAAACAAATATATAACACAAAAGTATTTTTTCATTTGCATTCTGGTTCCCTCCTAAGAACAGAAACAAAGACCAGTGTTCATTCTAGGCTGCGGCCTTGCTTTTTTTCAAGACTTTATTAATGAAAGCCGCAAAAACATTATACCACTGCGGCCATAAAACGCATTTATTATAGGAAGGGCGCATTTGCACATTGTTAATGCGGGACAAGGTACAGGCTCAGACAGATTATAATTACAGCTTTCTTGCTTTCTAAGGCGTAATAAAAAATACCTTTTTATATCGTCTGCCAAATGCGACAACAGTACTTTCTTATTATATACTGCTGACGAGTCAGTCACTAGTCTACAATATTGATCCCCGCTATATCACACAGCAGCAATATTAAAACAAAGCCCGGCAGCAGATATAAGCTTTGGCTATTTTTAGACTAGCAATGTATATTGATCGGCTTGCATGCATATTTACATTGACATGATTAAGTTGATAGGGGTGAAAATGAAGGTATACCACATATCAATTTATTAGCCACATAAGTGTTTAGATTATTA
>JAGTTF010006097.1:0-13008 GCA_019095985.1 Streblospio benedicti
TCCGAGTACATCATCATAACTTCCCCAGGGATAATCAAGAGCAAGTCTTGGCATAGTTCCCCCCCTAGGGTGAAGTTTTCACATATCATGGCAGACTCGCCAACAGTGGCAGTTTTGCCAATCGTCTCCCTATCTCGATTCTCCTGCTTTCGATGTGTTGATCTTCCAGTGTTGCTCGATAGTGGCTGTTGACTCCGTTCACGGCGGGCAGACGAGTATTTCACCCATAACGTCCTCCTGCTATCTGCATCTGTACACGCTCTTCTGTTCCGTGTAATACGCCAGTCTGTACAGCGTCCTGCACAAGACAAAAACAATAATGACATTTTAATAACCATACATTTCGTATTGTATCAATATCATTCAGGAAATTTCAATCTCTGGATTCTAAATATTTGACGTCAACTCTACGTATGAAAAAAGCCTACACTGTACGAGCGACATATGTTAAAAAAACACGCCTTAATTTTCATAGGACTTTGGCATCTCCACGAGCTCTTGCGCATACACTATACAGGTACAGGTCAGGCTAATGAAAGCTATTGTGAGTGGTAAGCACGTCTGCACTACCGTTGCGATGTGCTGTATGCTACCCAGGGAGTTGAGAAAGATGTAGTGTGACAAGGATGCTGCCAATGACCTGGTGTAGATATAAAGTCGCTAGAGTACGACAAAATTGTAAATTGCAACTGTAAATAAGCACATTTATATTAACATGTTACACCCCGGTGATCGCACCCCCCCCCCCCATGAGGCCCACCTGTGCTTGGTGCACGTGCGCCAGCCGAGCAGGCCGCACGGGTACGTGACGGCGGCGCGGTACGGCTCCGTCACGGTCCTCGGCACCGGCACCTCCATGCGCACGCACTGCCTGGTCAGACAAGGGTAAGCGTATAAGATGGAGCATTGGATGACCAGTTCGGAAGCTAAAGCAGTACATTTTATAACTCAAGTTATTAGGCCAGTGTTAACATGTAACAGCAAATGCAGATTTTTGGTATTTCTAACAAAAGAATTCAACTCCGTGGAATATGTACTGATTCCAGTAAATTGCCGCTGCTGTATTTAAAATAGGGTATATCGATAGAGCCAAATACTCTATACGAGTTTGAGTCATTAGATTAATAAGTAATGCATATTTTATTGCTTATGGCCTAGCATCTTACTTATGAGAATCGTTCTCATAATTGCCATCTACTAATATAGCCTATCATATATAGCCTTAATGCTCAATGTACCATTCATGCTTATCTTGGATTAGCAGCTTTTACTTATCACATGATGCCATTCAGCCATACAGTATAGTAAGATCTTTTCATTGGTTTTTAAAGGCACTATTAGACATGATGTCTTTTGAGAGACTATCTACAGTAACTTTCACGTCATTTACGGAACCCACCTTCTCTCACATTGCATTCCGTAATATCCCATCTGGCATTCACAGCGTCCATTCACGCAATGCGCTCCATTGTAACATTCATACGGACAGTCAGCTGTAATATAGAAAATACTTTAGTACATGTATTAGGCTGGGATCCACACTTGAAAAAGCCTTCTAGAAATTGATGTTGAGGAGTCGGTCTCCCATATTTTGTTGACCTTAATTTTCTTATAGAATACACCCTTGACTTTCATGGTATGATATTTTTATTTGCGGCGACTCTTTCGAAAGTGTTGAAATCGACTGGTTTCCATGGTAACTAAACATAAAAACATGTGTTCCCTCACTATAAGAAATTTCATTATGATATGACTTACACTTTCACAATACTTTTTGTGTAATACATCAAATTAAAGCTAATAATGTGCTCTATTACAAAAAATATAATTTATGCAAATTAGCTCATTTGCATATGCATAATTAACATAATGTATTCAATTTTTGCTAATTTTACAAGGAATGTCCATGTTTGCAATCATCCTACTTAAAAGAAAATGAAAATATGATTGAAAATGTTATTGCATATGATTCACATATCATCGTGTAACACATAGAATAAATTTGGTAACAATCTAAAGAATACTTTAATTTTCCGAGTCGGTATTGCAATGAGCCTTTTCAACTTTGTGTATGACAGACCTAGTCTATTTTTCAAATGGGATACAGCAGAACTGTGTTTTGGGGGATTTATGGTGTTTTATAGTTGATTATGGTTTTATAGGGCATACTGATGAAGAATATGAAGGGTGCCAATGTGTCACTCTTGGATTGAATTTCTTAAGAGGCAAAAACAAAATGGCCGCTGGAGCCATCTTGCTTATAGCAAAGAAGCAGATAGCTTCCTTATTATTGGTGCACCCAAAACACACACCAGTCTGATGCTAACTCTGATATAAGCGAGTGCACACCGCAGAAAGCTTGCCTTTGAAATAAAACAGTGAAAGCCTAAATCCATCTTCTAATAATGGTGGAGATGCGAAGATTGCAATCTGAGCCTGCGGCGCGGACTTCGACTTTTGTCGAGAATTAAATGCCAAGCCGTGGACTTCACTTTTTTCCGGGTTGCGAATTTCAACTCAGGACTTAGAGAAATTTGTTGGTCGTGGACTTAGAGCAATTTGTTCGGTCGCGGACTTCAACTTTCTCACGAAAATGTGCAGCAGAACTTCAAATTTTTCACAGCATTAATAGTCAACTCAGGAGTATTTTTGATATTACAACCATGCACTTAGAAAACATTTGATGACTCCACAGACTTCACGAAGTAAAATTTATCACTTAAATTACTATACAACACTTGATGGCTAAGCCGGGTGAGAATTCTTTATCCAACAAATTTATTGGTGTTTGTGAGGTTTGCAAACAACTTATATTTTTTACTTTACAATCAGATTTGATTGAATTTAACAAGAAACCAAGGAACCTTTTTGTTCGGCAGAATGTGCATTTATTAGTTGGGAAAATTTGCCACATGAATTGTCACAGCAAAAATCCACTGAAGAACAGCCTGGCAAATAATGCGCAAATCTGGTTTGCATCTGTCAACACATTGTTACCCAGTGCGGAATGCTGATAGACCGTTGATGTTTGCAATTTTCTGAACAGATAATATTGTTGGTGAATAGGATGATAGGATATTAGGCTGTACTATTGTGAAGTCTGGTGAGTTATAATTTTGTTTATATCTATGTTATAAATGTAGTAGTGAATGTGTTTCAAGGCCATTACATATACATAATTTCACTAACAGATATCGACTTTGAATACGTTTGTACAGTATTGTGGTCGATAATATCCGTTCAAGACGGTTATAAAAAGAAAGAAAACAAAAAATCAGTTGCTGTATATACAATACACATCATCAATAAGCGCAATTATACAGTGCTTACTGTTGATATCACAACAATGGCATCTAAGCCAGAGTTATTACAGCAAGCTGCAAGCTTGGAGGGTGAACTTGATGACACGATGCCGCAGAATAAGTCTGACCCGGCCCATCGTCACGATTGTCTGGAGAAACGAAATTTGCACACTTCGACGCCTGTTCAAGGCAATAGATCACATGCAGATGTTTTTCCTTCATTAGCACGGTATCGTGGTGATCAAACACAGCTGTCCTCGATTCAGGAACCTGACAGCACGAGAGAGCGGTCAGCAGCAGAGGCCAGATGGGGTGATGATATTGACCGTGATAGAAGGGAGTATCGTACTCAAGGGCCAGCAGACGATAGGACCATCATGGACATGCTGGCACAGATGGGGTCGCAAATAGATATGCTATTTCAAGAACGTCGCGGCCCACCACAACATGAGAGCAGAGGCACATCCCGTGAATCAACCCCAGGTAGTCAGGCGGCAGATGACAAAAAGATAGATGACATGATCCAATTAGTAATGGACAAAGTTGAGTCTCGTCAGTCGCACAAACTGTACGATTATGCGACAGATTTGAGACGCAAACAAAGTGAAGAATACGATGAACTGCGACGTAGACAAAGTGATGAATTTGATCACATGAAAAACTATATGAAAAAGATGTTTGATGATCAACAGAAGTACATGGATCGCCTGCTGCAGAGCCAACAAGAACATGTGGATGTTTTGACTTCTGAAGTAAAAAACATAGCACAAGGTCAACAATTGCGAGGGTCGATAGTGGACGGGGTGTATAAGCAGTACACGTCCCCACGGCTGGCACACATGGCAATGGCTCAATCATCATCAATACCGAAGGACCGGACGCCTGAGGTCAAAGCTACGACGACACGTCGTGATGGAAGTGGACAAGGACGCCTAGCATCGGCCCGGTCACCTTCGGGCAGCAGGTCAAGTGAGCGCACGACAGGGAACAGACTGACCACGGCGCGTGCCGATGATGGCAATTACAAGCAGGGGTCATCCCACTCTAGTCCGTCAAGGTCGTGGCCACGTGCAGACGCCAGACCAGAGCGTCAGGCGCGCAGCGGGATGGTGCAGGTGGGGCACGCCCAGCAGGACGCCAGTGAGGTTGAACGCGGTTATGTAGCCTTGGCTGAGAATATTTCGGCTATGATGGCTAGGCTTATGGAAAGAGACTCACAGTCTGCGCAAACTCGAACGTTTGGTGGCAAACGTGATGCCCCAAAAGTAACGGCACCAACATTCAACGGGTCACACGAGTCATCATTTGAAATGTGGAGATCATCAATTGAGGACATGTTCAACTATCTTCAGTGGCCAGAAAACGATAACCAAAGACTATTATTATTACCCACAGTGCTAACAGATTATGCCAAGATCCATTTCAATTCTCTCCGTCCGGAAGACAAGGACACATACGCGAAAGCTATGGATAGCCTCGCCAAAGTATTCTCGATCAAAAACCAGCCACCTACGACACGGGCGGCGAGATTACAGAGACGGCAAGGCATCTCAGAAAATGTCAGAGAATATTCTCTGGAAATTATTAAGAGGATGCAAGAATGCAATGTGACGGACGGTGAGAGACAGCTAGATATATATGTTCAAAATTTGAGAGAAGACATTGCAAGGAAGGTAATTATGATGATGCCGACGTCGCTGAGACAGGCCCGGACATGCGCGGAGACAGTGGAACATACGATGGCCATAAAATCTGATCAACCTATAATGACAATGGGTTACACACCGGACAACAGATCGCGTATGGACAAGTTTAAGTATGGCACGAAGCCTAATTGGCAGGGCAATAAAAACCAGAAGTGGCAGACCAATAGGGATTACCAGAGTGATCAGCGTTATGACAATCAGCGTTCACTGAGTAGAAGTAGAACTCCAGGGAGATATATGAGCAGGAGCCGCTCCCGTGAGCGTGTTTACAAGAAATCTAACCAAGAAAGATACGATGACAGGCAACGTAGTGCCTCCAATGACAGACGACGACGGTCACCAACTCCATATAGAAATATGAATGCACTGCAGGGGGCAGATGATTTGGAAGATGAGTCAAAAAACGAATAAACGTACCAAGAACACCCATGCCGAGGTCATTTGCAGAAGATACTGGAGACATCATAGTATCAACGAATATATATAATAATAACTTGGTACGTATTTATATACCAAATCAACGTAAATCTTGTTTTGCTCTTTGTGACACGGGGAGCGGTGTTAATGCAATTTCTACTTCAGCTCTCAAGAAATTATTTCCAACACAATACGATTTGGTAAAGGAGACATCGGCAGTGTTTAATTCTGTAAATAATGTAGAAGTTAGGCCTGTAGGGAAAGTAATGTTGACATTTATATTGGAAGAGAGGGAATGCAAGTGTACATTTTACGTGTTCCCATCTCTAAATCATAACGTAATACTTGGAATCCCATTTTTCAAGAAGAGGAGAGCGAAAATTAACTTAGAAAACAACTGTCTGGAATTCAGTGACCTTACGTGGATGTTGTCTACGTGTGACCATCTAAGAGTGGAACCCAGTACGTCGATGATTGTTTCAGCCATCGTACGCGGTTCGGATGTCTTGTTGCCAGCGGGAGTTAATGGTCTGGTACAGCAAAACGGCTTGATGAATGGGTTGTGTGTACTTGAATCAACTTCAACAGTTCAAGCAGATAAGATACCGGTCGTAGTCCACAATCCTACAAAACATGCGATTTCGATCACTAAGGGCACGACTGTAGCATCATTCCAACCTATCAGCAATTCAGATGTGATGGAAGATGATCGACATTATGAAGAGAATGTACAAGAACATAATGCAAACTCGGGAGGACAGTCTAACACATCGGGACAGTCCACCGAAGTTGGTAACACGTCCAGTAAGTTCAATTTATCGGAAACCTCGGGTTCTATGGTTTTCAGAAAACAACTGTTACAGATGTTGGAGTCAAATAAGAATGCTTTCATGGAAAAAGGCGACAAGTTGGGCTTATGCAAACATTCCCCTATGCGTATAAAACTGAAACCTGGAGCGGAGCAGAAACATTTCTCACAATACCGATATCATCCGGAGGTGAGGAGACAGATGCGTGAGAAAATTGAAGAACTACTAAAACATGGGGTAATTGAAAAGTCAAATGATATTACTTGGGTGTCACCTTTGCTTGGGGTGAAGAAAGGTGTGAAAAGGAGTAGAAAACATCTACAGGATGGTTCAAAGCCCTTTGAAATTCGACCAGTGATAGATTTACGCGGGCTGAACACGCAATGTCTGTACTCTAGGACGCCAATTCCCAGTGTACAATCAGTCATGGACGCTATAGCAGAGACCAAGTCGTCAGTCTTCTCGGTTTTAGATTTGTCCAGTGGGTATTTTCAGATACCCCTACATAGAGATAGCAGACATCTCTGTGGATTCCACTTTGAAAATGAAGGGTTTCGATTACTTTCGTATCATTACATTTCCCCCCAAAGCGACATATTTGGTAGTATTATAAAGAAATATGGCCTTTTTAGCGACGCACACCAATAATAACGCTTATTGGACATAACGCAAAACAGGAACCTTTGTGTTGGAACTCGCTGGTCCTATGAACCAGTTACAAACATTAAGACCATGATTGCATTATGTTGGGCACGAAGGTTAACTCACTAAAGCATTCACTGATGAAACCGGGACCGGTGTACATGGCATACATCAAGCATATTCACGTAGATCTGTAATTGTTCACAAAGTACAGCACAACTATAACGAACATCTAGTATAAAGTACACATCTATAGTATAATAACTGCACAGTACAAATCGCTTTAATCATTCAATGTTATGGACCGGGACTAATTACAGTATCTATCAAACATATAACATGTACTATATACATAACGTCTACGGTAACATAATTGTTATTATAATATATATCTAATCGTAAGCTATAATAAACATAGCGTGTAGGTCATGTCATTATACATATACACAGCATACAGTAGTGTATTGGCTACAATGATAGAAAACTTCACATATTCTAAAATCATGTTTTTACATTAAACATATAATAAATTATCTTTCTATACAAACAATACAATCACATTAAGCATGCATTGGTGAGATTCATTAACAATCATGAGTAAATTACTGAATATATTTTGACAATCAAAATAAAGCATGCAGTGGAATAATTTGTTTAACAATCAAAAGTAAGGCGGACATAATTATGTAGACTATCGAAATTAATCACAAAATATAGTACAATTACATCAAACATGCAATGGTGTTGGAAATCCGTCACAATAATATTGAAAAACATGCATTAAGCTATGGATTTCCTTCAAATAACAAAGAGTTGATTCTGCAGTCTTCTCGCTCGTGGTCCGTCGACATGGCTATTAATCCTTGTTTATTTGAGCAGACTTCTGGCACGTGGCTGATTGATAAATGGGGCGGCGGGGTCATATGATAGCATACAGATGGCGTGGACTAAACGACCGTTAATGCAAGACGGGTAGGGGTCAATGCATGGAATGCTTATGTGACAGGAAATATGGCTCACAAGATAATCGCGGAATGGGTAATTCCTAGTGGTTAAACCAGGTCAGTGAATTTGAAGAGTTAGTTAGTTTGTTTATTTCATAATGTCATACAACATATAAATTATTATAATACATATAAAAACATTAATATATGTTGCCCGGCCATATCTGGCCTATAAGACATTACATTAAAATACATTTATGTTAAAATACAAATTTGAGTAAAACATATAAAGCATATTAAACATTTGACTGTAATAAAAATAAAATCTTATCAAACCAAGTTTACATTAAATATTTACTAGACCTGAACGCCTTTGCATAATACTAAAAACTAATTTCCTAAAACTGCCTGTATATTTGTATTGGTCATCAATGAACAAAACTGATCTTTAAAACATAGGTCTGGATTTAACAGACCTATCACATTCTGTCTGAGATCATCATATATAGGACATTGAAGGAGCAAATGAACTTCATCTTCTATATCATTATTGCATAATATACATAACCTCTCTCCCCAATGGGACCTTTTGTCTCCTGCCAAGTTCAACCATTATTGGAAGTGAACCACATCGTAACATTGCAAGGTTTTTCTGTGTGCAAAAGGCATTCGTGTAGTGACATATGTTTCTACTAAAATATCTTTTTTATAGGAACGGTATAACCGAAGTTTGCTACCATTAACATTGCCATGATCATTCAAAACATTGTTACACCATTTATCTTTCTCCCTTACATTTAGGTGATGTCTAAAGTCACTCAGTATTCCTTTTGTACAAACACCTTCATTGCATGAGGCGCTTTCTAGTAACTGACACTCTTTTAACATTGATTTAACACTATATTCAATAGTTTTGATGTTACGCCGAGACATTGATAGCGACCACTGGTGTATTCTATAAGTTAATCTGTCTTTATTCATGTTTTTCAACCTACACCAAAATCTAACCATCTCTAAATGTTGTTTTGCTTCAACTGACAGCCACCCCATATCACCCATGCAAGCAACATTAGATGTGCTTCTTGGCACCCCTAGGAAGTATTTACATGCACGATTTTGTATAACATTTAATTTATTGTATCCTTTGCTTCCCCATAACGCTGCACCATATAGCATAACGGGTTCAACCAATGATTGATAAAGTTTGGTAAAAATCTCATATGAGTTACCACCTATTTGATTATACTTTGTTATCATACCACCTAATGCCCTAACAGCACTTTTAGCCACATCCTTAACCATTTCATCTGTATCTAGATGTTCGTTAAAATACAATCCTAAGTATTTGTATTTATTGGTGGTAATAATATCACAATTACTTAGTTTAAACACTTGATTTGTAGAAGATATTCAAGGTTACATTGTACAGTAAACAATGGCGTGATAACATTGTCATTACAATGTATGGAATATGATGTTTACGTGTATGTAGCAAAGATTGAAGCAATTTCCAGCAAAACGAAGTTCGATCACTTAAGTAAACATTCCATGTTTTAGATGTAATTAATCTACCAAGGCATTGGTAACTAAACCAATATCATACAAAACAATAGAAATTATGTTTAGTTGCATAGGCTTGTACTGCAACGATGACACACAACAGCAGGAGGTTAATGCTGGCTGAGACTGTTTGTCCTTGAGAGAAGCTGACGTTGCAAAACGTGACATCCGCTATGCGGAAATCGTTTAGTAAGATTAAGTCACGCTGGCATTAAGAAATGGGTGTAACATGAGAGGAAGCTATTTATCTGACTGACACGTGGCACGTGGGTAGATCGGGTGGAATTTAGATGGCTGTTCATGGTATGTTCAATGGTGAATACGTGTGTATAGATATGGGACACTCCAAAAATCATGTGACTGGGGGTTGCATCCAAACTCATTATAAATATGATATAAACACCAGCAACCAGCTGTTAATAGTATGGGCCGTGATGGACCTGTTTTTATCATAATAGCAATAAGGTACAGAGCCGGCATCCAAACTTATTATGACCAGATTAACTAAGGCTTTGGGTAGTGCATTCTAACATTTATTATGAACGAGGGTGTCATCATAAAAAAATAGTTTACTGAGCTGGGGTCCAGATTAAAACTTACCATTGCTAACAATTGTTTTGCGTTTATTTCAATTTTCAAAACTGAATTGCATTAGGTAGGGGTAAACAAAGTACTTCAGCGACACAATGCATCCTGCATGACATCCTGTATCACGACATGCTAACAAACGTAGTCAGTAGTGTGCTTGTCGATGAAGAGTGGCCCAAGCTAAATATAGCGAAGGTGTCAGACATGTGTGTCTGAAAGCATATGGTCGAAGTTGGAGCGTGGTCTCCTCGTCACGGGGGATTAGCTCAATCGGTAGAGCAACCGCCTATGACATATGACTGGTCTGAATTCATAGACGGGAGATCGTGAGTTCGAGTCCACGATCCTCCAAATTACCTTTACAAGTAACACTGACTTTCGTTTCAATTGGTGGAAGATCACGGACCCGGGTGCTTCGGTAGAAGCCACCGGGTAGTCGCCCTGTGAAAAATGTGAAATTGTCCATTAGTCCAAGTGGGACTGGCCCCGTGTGTAAGACATTGGGGGAGGGGGCTACCGCCCGGGAATTCGAACTCAGATAAAGGGGTATGTGTGATCTGGATGGTGGGAAAGTTAGATCTGCGAATTCTTACGGGTCTCTCGGTCACCGAAAGCTGACTATGGGAACGTGTTTCCAGGGGAGAATTCCTGATCTGATAACCCTGTGTCCCTGGAGTACTGAGTAGTATGGAAACTCCCTAGCTCACTCTCCAACGCAGCCAGTAGCACGAGGTGATGGCGGCTCTGGGTAGTGCCCGGATCCCTAGTGGGATAGGTTGAATACGGTACCCTAACGGGGCTGTTGTGAAAGCGAGATCGTCACATAAGTGAGCTGGTTGTAGAGGAGAAGGGAGTTGGGGGAGTCTGTAAACAAAGTACTTCAGCGACACAATGCATCCTGCATGACATCCTGTATCACGACATGCTAACAAACGTAGTCAGTAGTGTGCTTGTCGATGAAGAGTGGCCCAAGCTAAATATAGCGAAGGTGTCAGACATGTGTGTCTGAAAGCATATGGTCGAAGTTGGAGCGTGGTCTCCTCGTCACGGGGATTAGCTCAATCGGTAGAGCAACCGCCTATGACATATGACTGGTCTGAATTCATAGATCGTGAGGAGATCAAGTAACACTGAGTTTCAATATCACTATTATCGTCACCATCAACTTCATTATCCTCAATCGCTAACGTCATTATCACTAATGTTTTCGTCTTGGAGTTTTGTTTGAGGGCCGTGAAACTGGCGGTCATATCACGCATCTGGTTAAGGATCTGTGCGGCCAGGTCGTCAATGGTAGCCATATTTGGCGTCGGAAGATGTATGGGGTGAAAGGTGACTGTGGAATCTAATGTGTCCTCGGTGAGTGTATCTGGTGGCGGGAGTGAGAGAAGCGTGGACGGAGCAAACAAGCTATTAGACTCGGCAAAATGAGAGTGCGGTAAAAGGAATAGACTGATTGCCTTTGAGGGGGCGGGTCTTAGCGGTCCTGTACTTTTGATTGGTCAGTCGGATGAGGGGTAACGTTTGGTGGCGGGAGAGTGAGTGGTGCAAAATAGACTGATTGCCGCGTTGAGGGTCAGTCGGTTTAGAGAGTCTAGGGAGGTAACATATGATGAATTCGCTTTGCACGTGATCTAATGTGTCCTCGGTGATTGTATCATCGGGGATTGGGATGCAAAAAAGGTATGAAAAATCCACTATCGCGTGTAGATGAACATATGGGGGAGGTCGGGGCTGGTGGGAGGAAATGGCTATCAGTGGTCTTGGGGGTGGAAGTCGGCCTATTCATGGGAGGTCGGGGGCTGGAGGGAGGAGTTATCCTGAGGTGGAATTCGGTATATGCATGTGAGGTCGGGGCTGGAGAGGGAGGATTAATTGGGGCGGAATTCGGTATATGCATGGGCGGTCGGGGCTGGAGGGCGGAGTGAACACGGGGTGGAATTCGGTCTATGCATGTGAGGTCGGGGCTGGAGGGGGGAGTTATCCTGGTTTATCCTAAAATTGGTCTATCCTGGTCTATGCATGGGCTGGGGGGATTGTAAAGGGTTCAAATTAGAACATCTCCACCACTTATGTCATGTGTGGTTTAGACACATGCGTGGTGAAGTAATAACAGAACCAGTGAGCAGTTTGTATCCTGTTTATTGACTGACTTGTTACATTGAGTTCAGTTTATATATCCGTGCTCGTCTAGCTCAGTAGACTAGCAAGAGCGGGTTGAGGTCTAGTAGACTCGTATGATACCGGTGTGTGTGTGTGGGGCGGTAGGCGGAGCCGGAAGTGTGAGACTTCCGGCGGTGCCTATGAGTCTAATCTGACTCAGCGACCTTAATAACGTCCTCAATGCGGTTGCTGAGGCAGGTCTGAAGTTATCAAAATCTAAATGCGTTTTTGCTACGACTGAGTGCGAATACCTGGGACACATGGTATCTGGGAGTGGTATACGTCCCAGCAAGGCACATACAGATGCAATTACCTCATTTCCTCGCCCAGAGAAGATCAGGGACCTCAAATCATTTCTCGGGGTGATAGGTTTCTTCTCGGCCTTCATACCACAGAAAGGTGAATTGATGGCACCATTGTTACAATTATTGAAGAAGAATGTACACTGGAAGTGGTCGGACGAGTGTGAACGGTCATTTCTGGAGCTTAAGAACATACTGTCTTCCAGGCCGCTGTTACATCATGCAGATCATGACAAGAGGTTCTATTTGTTTACAGACAGCTCAGGACAGTCCATCGCCGGCTCACTGATGCAGATGGTCGACGGACATCTAGTGCCAGTGGCATATTGTGGACGTAGTTTAACGGTGTCTGAAAAAGCTCGTCCTATCCTGGAGAATGAATTATTGGCAGTTTGTTATGCGCTAAATCAATTTGATTATCATTTGGCTCACAATGAATTCACGTTATACGTGGATAATTGTTCATTGACGAAGATTCTGGCGAATACGAAGAAGCTTTCACCAAAAATAGCGAGATGGGTACTGATGATATCAGAGTTTGATTTTGTTATAAAACACTTGAAAGGTACTTTGAA
>JAGTTF010006097.1:17985-37412 GCA_019095985.1 Streblospio benedicti
CATAAAGGAATTTTGATTTATTCCCTTCGGTCCATGAACCGGTATCTGCATAGATCTCAACTCATATACGTCGTAAACGCTCGTCTTTTGATCCATAATTGGCACTTTCACATGTATAAATAGAGTTTCACCAAGAATAGATCCAATGGTTGACCTCGTTTTATAGAAATATTGGCGAAAACTGTCAAAATTCAGCGGCAGTAGGTCAAATTTCTCCAATGACCTCTTGACTTGTTGTACACCTCTAGCCAGTGACACATGTGAAATCAATTTCGGTGGTAACAGGCCTGACGCCAGCAGCTGGAGACTGTCAATGAAGTCTTGTAGCACTTCATGAAATATAATCATATGTTCCCCTTTCTGCTGTAATCTGTTTAACACACTCAAAATCTCAAGCAAATAATCTAATTCGTCTGGGCTTGCAAAGGAATATATATCATTTAACTTTTTATTGATGAGTTCTAAGTTTTTCATGCTAGATAACAACGCTTCATCTTGATTTCGTACGTGTACCATCACATTGTCCAATCTGGACACCGTAACATTCGTGACTTGTTTTAGATAATCATATAATGATTTATGATTATCATTTATCAACTTGGCGTTTTCATGAATCGTTTTCAGTTGATGTCGAATTTGTTTAACATCATCAGCTTTAGCTGTCCCAAACACGGCTTGTAAAATGCCTCCCAACGGCAACAAAGCTCTCTTGCTATTTTGTTTATCAATATTAAATACCCTTCGTAAGTCATCATACGTTTGCATCATCTGACGCGTCGTAGTTCTCAGAGTTGTCAGTTGGTTCAGTTCCATGTTGGTTGTGTTGTATAAATACAAACACGTGTTCAGTGACGCGCCCTTCATATTACATGAAATGTTTATGTTCTCCAGCCGATACATGTGCAAAGCCATTTCATCCAAGTCCGGTAAATCAATCAAAAACGTAAGGTCGTAAAAATCAGCAACTCGTGTCACAGCATATGGGGCATGTTTATATAACATTCCCACTGCTGCTTTATAGGTGAAGTCTGGAACTGCCGCTCTCACGTGCCCTATTACCAAGGGCCACATGTACCAGGCCCATAAGGTTTGCATGTTGCGCATCCGTCAACACCTAACACTTCCCTGCAGGCGAATGGTCTCCCAGTAACCTGTCAGTGCTTATAAAGTCAGTTCTCGCCTAGCTTCCTATCAAACGGCACCAGCTGGCGAGCAACCAGCTCAAGCCAAGTAGACGCTTTGACGGAGAAGGTCAAAGGTGTGACCCAAGGTCAGCTCCGAGGCTTCGTACAATAAACTATCCTAACCTCTCTCCTCGCCGTGCCACAACGCGAAATTTTTGGTCGAACATGACTTCACAAATTCCCAAGAGCCAAATGACACTCGTTGGAGACAAATTCACCACCTCAAGAAATCTTATTGACAATATATTATGAAATTTTCATTACTTAAATCATAACTATGCAGATGTACAATCCACTCATCATCAAACTAAAATGGTTGGTTGGTTTCCTGACTGATTTACACATACAGTACCTGTATATCAATATTACTAATATTATTCATATTTTCTATTCATATATATAATATTTGGTGTTGAGATTTTTTTAAATTTTGCTTCTTTGACGATCTATATCACCGTATCGTAACCTTTCTGAACCAGACGCTGTTGTAACCTGAGTATCATGACCACAGCAGGTAACATACCGCTCTTCGTGCCCACGCCATGACCCACAGGGTTGGTCATAAGATTCAAACCTCGCCACCAGACATCTCATCCTGGGCGTGTCAGCTCAAATCTCGTGGTGACATCTCCAGTGCTATTGCATTGTACATTGCATCATGTAATGCAATCGTTAAAGGAGAATGTGAGTCAGATTAACCATTTTTAACCAAAATAGCGGAAAATCCATACTCCGTCATCGTTTCAAAGTCACAATACATTTAGATAACATCGTCCGTCGCCATGGAGTTCCTAATAATAGATTTGTGTAAATCAGCTGTATGTTTCCTTAGAAATTGCATGTATACTAATTTGGACACATACTATTGTTTGTCAAACAAACGTGGTCTGACAATTTGCTTTATACTGACAGGATTTTTTAGAATTTTGCCTGATTGAACTTCCTGTAAGATCACTTGATATGGTGATCTCCGTATCACCCGGAACGGACCCCTCTGAGATTTCTGTAACTTTTTATTAAGTCTAGGATCGTCGAGCGCTGGGCGTCTCCAAAAGCATATGTCGCCAATTTCTATCGTTGAAGTCCTTCTTTTGGGTGACTCATCTCTCATCATTTTAGCATTGTGATCTCTGATGATTTGCAAGGCCTCACGTTGTGCATGTAATAAATTCTCGTTATGTTCCGCCAGTGTCCTATCCGGCGGAGGGGCCATGTCTGTTATGCTCCGTAAGTTCCTCCCAAATAGAACTTCATGGGAACTAAATCCAGTTGCTCTGCAAATTGTGTTATTCAAATTGAAAACTACCAAGGGTAATATTCGATCCCACGTAGTCGGGTTTCTTTCACAAGTACATTTCAGAATATTAACAATAACTTTATTCATACGTTCCACACGGGAGTTTGACGTCGGCAAAAATGGGCTGCTGTAGTCCAAAGATATTTTGAGAAGATCTGCCGTCTCCCGCCATATGTCTGCCACAAAATTCGGACCTCGATCGCTGATCACTTGTAGTGGGCTGCCATACACAGATACCACGTTTTTTATGAAACCCTGTGCAAATTCTTTTGCTGATGTCGTACGTGTCGGCCACGCAACTACGTGACGCGTCGCGTAACAAACCGTCACCGCGATAAATAAGTGTTTGTCACGTGTCATTGAAAAATGTCCCAGAAAATCCACAGCTAGTTTGGACATCGGATCTGTGCTGGACAACACCTTTGCAGGCTGTGTGCGTTCTAGAGGTAGCGAGCTCTTCGACGTTTGACAAGTAACGCAGTTACTAATGTATTTCCTCACCATTGCATCCATACCTCTCCATATAAATGATCTTTTTATAATATCAACACACTTCAAATACCCAAAGTGTGTACCAATGCAATCATGTACACTCTTGATCACACGCAGCTGCAATTCCCGAGGCACCTGAATACGTAGCATATTCGGATCTCTTTGACCCCGTGAACTATGTGCCATGTGGTACAAAATGGGCGGTTCACCCAATACTACATATGCCATTTCTTTCATTCTGGTCACTTTTTCCCTCTGATATGTTGGTGGTAAAATTTTGCCATCCAGCCAATTCAACATATCTGCACATTCAGGATCTCTCATTTGTGCTTCATGTATCTCCTTCGGTGACAGCCCATAGACAAACGGTGTGTTACGTTGTATACAATCTTCTGGTGTGTGAAATCTCACTCGTTTCCTACTTCTCATAGCATCATCGGTAAAGTCACCATTCTTACTTGACTTCAAACAGGATTTCAACCGAGGTGTACTTTCCACAACGCGCTCCTCACATCGCGCCCTGGCGGTTTCATTCTCAGGCGTCACACATTGTTTGTCTACATCTGTACAGTCATCATAACGTTCCCGTACTGTTTTCTGTTGTTTGGCTTGCGCTCTAGTCATCACACACAAATCGCGTGGCAGTAAGGGATACTTTTCCATTGTTTCATCAACCTTAGATGACGTTTCCGGATATAATCGTCTACTTAACGCATCTGATACCTTATTCAAGGTGCCTTTCAAGTGTTTTATAACAAAATCAAACTCTGATATCATCAGCACCCATCTCGCTAATTTCGGTGAAAGCTTCTTTGTATTCGCCAGAATCTTTGTCAATGAGCAATTATCCACGTATAACGTGAATTCATTGTGAGCCAAATAATAATCAAATTGATTCAGTGCATAACAGACTGCTAATAATTCATTTTCCAGGATAGGGCGAGATTTTTCAGATACCGTTAAACTACGTCCGCAATACGCTACTGGTACTAGATGTCCATCGACCATTTGCATCAGTGATCCGGCGATGGACTGTCCTGAGCTGTCTGTAAACAAATAGAACCTCTTGTCATGATCCGCATGATGTAGTAGTGGTCTGGAAGACAGTATGCTCTTAAGCTTTAGAAATGACCGTTCACACTCGTCCGACCACTTCCATTGCACATTTTTCTTCAATAATTGTAACAATGATGCCATCAACTCACCCTTTTGTGGTATGAATGTCGAAAAAAAACCTATCACCCCGAGAAATGACTTGAGGTCCCTAATCTTCTCTGGGCGTGGAAATGAGGTAATTGCATCTGTATGTGCCTTGCTGGGACGTATACCATTCCCAGATACCATGTGTCCCAAATATTCGCATTCAGTTGTAGCAAAAACACATTTGGATTTTGATAATTTCAGCCCTGCCGCAGCAACCGCTTTGAGGACGTTGTCAAGGTCTTTCAAGTGCTGTGCGTAGTTGGATGAGTATACCAATATGTCATCTAAATAGGCCACACAACATTTACCCATGTATTCCTTCAGTACTCTTGCCAGTATCTTAGTAAATTCATGTGGTGAATTTAAGAGTCCTTGTGGAGCGCGACAGAATCGAAACCCTTCATTTTCAAAGTGGAATCCACAGAGATGTCTGCTATCTCTATGTAGGGGTATCTGAAAATATCCACTGGACAAATCCAACACCGAGAAGACTGACGATTTGGTCTCTGCTATAGCGTCCATGACTGATTGTACACTGGGGATCGGGGTCCTAGAATACAAGCATTGCGTGTTCAAACCGCGTAAATCAATTACTGGTCTAATTTCAAAGGGCTTTGAACAATCCTGTAGATGTTTTCTACTCCTTTTTACACCTTTCTTCACTCCAAGCAAAGGTGACACCCAAGTAATATCATTCGACTTCTCAATTACCCCATGTTTTAGCAGTTCTTCAATTTTCTCACGCATCTGTCTCCTCACTTCCGGATGATATCGGTATTGTGAGAAATGTTTCTGTTCCGCTCCAGGTTTCAGTTTTATACGCATGGGGGAATGTTTGCATAAGCCCAACTTGTCGCCTTTTTCCATGAAAGCATTCTTATTTGACTCCAACATCTGTAACAGTTGTTTTTTGAAAACCATAGAACCCGAGGTTTCCGATAAATTGAACTTACTGGACGTGTTACCAACATCGGTGGACTGTCCCGATGTGTTAGATTGTCCTCCCGAGTTTGCATTATGTTCTTGAACATTCTCTTCATAATGTCGTTCATCTTCCATCACATCTGAATTGCTGATAGGTTGAAATGATGCTACAGTCGTGCCTTTAGTGATCGAAATCGCATGTTTTGTAGGATTGTGGACTACGACCGGTATCTTATCTGCTTGAACTGTTGAAGTTGAATCAAGTACACACAACCCATTCATCAAGCCATGTTGCTGTACGAGACCATTAACTCCCGCTGGCAACAAGACATCCGAACCGCGTACGATGGCTGAAACAATCATTGACGTACTGGGCTCCACTCTTAGATGGTCACACGTAGACAACATCCACGTAAGGTCACTGAATTCCAGACAGTTGTTCTCTAAGTTAATTTTCGCTCTCCTCTTCTTGAAAAATGGGATTCCAAGTATTACGTTATGATTTAGAGATGGGAACACGTAAAATGTACACTTGCATTCCCTCTCTTCCAATATAAATGTCAACATTACTTTCCCTACAGGCCTAACTTCTACATTATTTACAGAATTAAACACTGCCGATGTCTCCTTTACCAAATCATATTGTGTTGGAAATAATTTCTTGAGAGCTGAAGTAGAAATTGCATTAACAGCGCTCCCCGTGTCACAAAGAGCAAAACAAGATTTACGTTGATTTGGTATATAAATACGTACCAAGTTATTATTATATATATTCGTTGATACTATGATGTCTCCAGTATCTTCTGCAAATGACCTCGGCATGGGTGTTCTTGGTACGTTTATTCGTTTTTTGACTCATCTTCCAAATCATCTGCCCCTGCAGTGCATTCATATTTCTATATGGAGTTGGTGACCGTCGTCGTCTGTCATTTGAGGCACTACGTTGCCTGTCATCGTATCTTTCTTGGTTAGATTTCTTGTAAACACGCTCACGGGAGCGGCTCCTGCTCATATATCTCCCTGGAGTTCTGTTTCTGCTCAGTGAGCGCTGATTGTCATAACGCTGATCACTCTGGTAATCCCTATTGGTCTGCAACTTCTGGTTTTTATTGCCCTGCCAATTAGGCTTCGTGCCATACTTAAACTTGTCCATACGCGATCTGTTGTCCGGTGTGTAACCCATTGTCATTATAGGTTGATCAGATTTTATGGCCATCGTATGTTCCACTGTCTCCGCGCATGTCTGGGCATGTCTCATCGACGTCGGCATCATCATAATTACTTTCCTCGCAATGTCTTCTCTTAAATTTTGAACATATATATCTAGTTGTCTCTCACCATCCGCCACATTGCATTCTTGCATCCTTTTAATAATTTGCAGAGAATATTCTCTAATGTTTTCCGAGATGCCTTGTTGTCTCTGTAGTCTTGCCGCCCGTGTCATAAGTGGATGATTTTTTATCGAGAATACTTTGGCGAGACTATCCATAGCTTTCGCGTACGTGTCCTTGTCTTTCGGACGGAGAGAATTGAAATGGATCTTGGCATAATCAGTCAGCACTGTGGGCAACAACAACAATCTTTGGTTATCGTCTTCTGGCCACTGAAGATAGTTGAACATGTCCTCAACGGACGATCTCCACATTTCAAATGATGATTCATGTGACCCGTTGAATGTTGGTGCCGCTACTTTTGGGGCATCACGTTTGCCACCAAATGTTCGAGCTGGCGCAGATTGCGAGTCTCTTTCCATGAGCCTAGCCATCATAGCCGAAATATTCTCAGCCAAGGCTACATAACCGCGTTCCACCTCGCTGGCTCCCTGCTGGGCGGGCCCCACCTGCGTTGGCACCATCCCGCTGCGCGCCTGACGCTCTGGTCTGGCGTCTGCACGTGGCCATGATCTTGACGGACTAGAGTGAGATGACCCCTGCCTGTGATTGCCATCATCGGCACGCGCCGTGGTCAGTCTGGCTCCTGTCGGGCGCTCACTTGACCTGCCGCCTGAGGGTGACCGGGCTGATGCTAGGCGTCCTTGACCACTTCCATCACGACGTGTCGTCGTGGATTTGACCTCAGGCGTCCGGTCCTTCGGTATTGATGATGATTGAGCCATTGCCATGTGTGCCAACCGTGGAGACGTGTATTGCTTATACACCCCTTCCACTATCGTTCCTCGCAATTGCTGACCTTGTGCTATGTTTTTGACTTCAGAAGTCAAAACATCCACATGTTCTTGTTGGCTCTGCAGCAGGCGATCCATGTACATCTGTTGATCATCAAACATCTTTTTCATATAATTTTTCATGTGATCAAATTCATCACTTTGTCTACGTCGCAGATCATCGTATTCTTCACTTTGTTTGCGTCTCAAATCTGTCGCATAGTCGTACAGTTTGTGCGACTGACGAGACTCAACTTTGTCCATTACTAATTGGATCATATCATCTATCTTTTTGTCATCTGCCGCCTGACTACCTGGGGCGTTCTTGAAATAGCGTATCTATTTGCGACCCCATCTGTGCCAGCATGTCCATGATGGCCCTATCCTCTGCTGGCCTTTGAGTGTGATACTCCCTTCTCCTATCACGGTCAATGTCATCACCCCATCTGGCCTCTGATGCCAACCAATCTCTCGTGCTGTCAGGTTCCTGAATCGAGGATAGCTGTGTTTGATCACCACGATATCTTGCTAATGATGGAAAAACATCTGCATGTGACCTATTGCCTTGGACAGGCGTCGAAGTGTGCAAATTTCTGTACCTAATTGATGTGTATGTATTACAGAGGAGTGTGCAACTATTTAGGGATGAGTTTCCTCAACACCCACCACCAGACCCTACCGGGAACCGACAAACACGACTTAATTTTTGAATTTTGCAAGCGTCCTCAAATATGGCTTGAATCCAGCATTTTCCAATAAATTACATTTTGACTACATTTAAGTAACTCTTCATGAAGTCTTACCCATGTTAACCGTTATCGACAGTTACAGATGACGATTATGGGCAACCCCCACCACTCTGCTCTTACCAGATCTCGAATACAAGAAACACCCTCATTTGCCCTTTACACACAGATGCATAGCAAACGCAAAGGGTGAAAAACTACAGCCATATTTTCATTGATTACACGACACACTGCAGCATTGTTTCTATACAGGAAATCACACGTCTAACCCACGCAGGCAAAACCCATCTCATAAAGCATTGTCATTGGTAAATTAGAACTTACCTACAGAGCTGACAGGGTGACGCAATGCTTCCGCTTTACCGGGATTATGGCAGATATTTTATGCAGTTCCTTGCAAGTAAGGTCTACCAAAATTGGTCATATATGTAAGTGGTTTACTCATCATACATACTGTAAACACCATGTAAATGTACCTGGCCTTTGGGAGAGTGCCAAATGATTTGTTTACAACATCCTGTCGAAGTTCGGTAAAGGAATGACTCACAGTATATATCTGCCATTCGACATATACCTAGGTACCTCAGGGCAATCGTTCGGGATACGTTTGTTCAACACTCACCGAAACATGTCCTGGTCATGAGTAAATGTACTGCATGTTTGCTGTGCCTCTGTATGTACATGTATACACCTATCAACCCACCACGACAGAACCTTATCAACAGAGAATAAAACAGCTTTTTGAGCGGCTACACCTCTAAACAGTTTAAACAGCTGGTGATCCAGTAATATCATAGGAAGATCCGGGGGGGGGCACTCCCTTTCCCAACCCCTTCCCACTAAAATACTCCATTTTCGAAGTAATTTTTATGAAATCCTTAAGTGCCCCGCCCCCCTTTTCCTTAAGTGCGCCCCCTTCTTTCCAAAAGCCTGGGTCTGGAATATTAAACATGCAAATCTATTACAAAGGTGATGAAATTTCCATCTGGTATCGCGTGATAAGTTAAATATGAAAGGAAACAATTCCATGTAACATGACCACAGAGATGCATTGTTCTGAATTGGGAAGTCAGGTCAATGAGGGAGCTCCAGCTCAGCATACATACGGCCTTATTATAGATGATATAGATCCACAATCAAGCTCCATTGCTTTACCGCGTAGATAAGTTTTATTTAGAAACACTACTCAATGGAAAGAATGTGTATTGGGCTGCTCATCATTGTATTATAAATAGTGTGTTATAGTTTACGCAAAATATAGGTTTGATATTGTTCCCTAGGCCCTATCACTGAAACCAATTACCAAGTATATACATGTTAATAGAAGTGGACAATGATGGAGGTTGAACGATCAAGTTGCCGTACATTCTATTTCAAAGTTGAAACAAGGACTTTGGAGAGTGGCTTTGATCAATATATCTTTTTAAATCATAGCAAGAAGTATCATGCACAAAATGGGCATAGCTTTCACATAAACAAATGTTAAAATCAAACACCAAAACTAAATTTTAAACAATGTCCTTCATTAACAAAAGCAATGCAATTACAGCCCTATAAAAGAGCACCCCAGTGTGTGATTAGTTCGCAAAAAGTAGTCCCGGTCAATCACGGGTTTAGCACTCCGCATACACATGCCTTCATTTCCGGGTAACATGGTGTGTTTTATTGAAACACAAGTTGCGCTTATTGAATTAAGAAAACCAATTCATAGCTTCTCAAGCTGCGGACACATTGTGTAAATGACGATAATGTGTGTTAGCAGTGATTGTATAGACCTAGGTACCAAAGTCCAGCCACTCTTATGTGCAAAAAGTGATTTGGTTAAATTTATTTAAATGGAGATTCCCACCAACAAATATGTAGCAAAATAGCAAAACTATCTTCTGCATTTAGATAGCAACGCAGAAACTGCTTTTAATCTATGATATATCACTATGACCATATGTAATTTGCAGCAGCTAAAAAGACTCCTGTATAGGTGACAGCACGGAATCACAAGTGAAACCTTGAAAAGACGTGCTCGTATATTGTGGGTTTATTATTCAAATCACAAGTTATTCAAAATAAACCCTCGTACCAAATGCCAATTTTCCGCCGAACGTTAGTCGTGGTCACAGACCATCAGAACTTTAGAAGACGTTTCCTTCAGCCATATGCATGCAGTAGCATGATCGTCCCAGCCCAAGAAAAAAACACAAAGCACTGGTTTTAATTGGGACATAACTGTACCCCAGTGCATTCTTCCAGTTAAAGGGCAAAGCTCAACACACGGGGTTATATTGTGGTTGATAGAACGAGACACAATCTCCCTTAGAGATTTTTTTTATCAACTTTGTCACTAGGTGAGTCCTCGGACGATAATCAATGCCTCTCTAGGTAAGCCTCCACCCATTTGGCAGGATATCATTCACTTATCTATGAGCACAACCTTTGTAGTAAGTATGCAGTAAGAAAATCATATTAAATTGCGTTTTTAACTATTTTGCCATTTATTCTTCCAAGCAAAGAAAAAGTGGATTCAAATATAGTTTGTAATATAATTAGATGACATAAGTAATTTCCCTTGGCGATATGTGATGGAAAATGTTTGATTAAAGGATGGTAATTAAAACGGAAAAGGCACTTCCTAGAACGGCATATTTAGTATCTGGGAGAAGCATATATAATAAACATATTTAATAATTTATTCAATATGCATGATAATCCTTTGGTCTTTTCATCATACCTTATGAGAAGTAGGCTAAGACAGTAGTAGGCCTAAGTCACACATAGCAAACAAGGCCTGGCGAATGGACAGCATTTGTAATAGTTTAAACCTATTTGTTGACAAACGTGCACAGCAACGACACGTGCACTGGCCAGAAAGGTCCATAAGCGGTGTAGCTCTCACGCAATCGCTCTTATAGACCATGCCTTTATAATTTGTTGCAGACCTCAATTGTTCAAAAACCGTAAAGTGGATCACTTTTCATTCAGACAGACTGTATCGGAGGGGCCGGGGGGGGGGGTATATTACATGTTGACTGTTGGGAATCCTCATGAACCAAATCACACTTGTCCACAAAAGTGATGCTGGGCTTAAGTATCTAGATATACAAAATATATGATGACCCACATTCTCGTCATTCACACAACGTGTCTACCAATCAAGCCCGTAAAGCAAACATTGTATGGGCCTCGTGTGTTTCCGTAGATTCTATAGTATGCTTCAAAATGTATGTCACCATGCGCATATGCAATACATACTATGCCCATATAATACATTTGAAACAACCTGTAGTCAACAGTGTCGACGCCGCATCTTCACGGGATTTAATGTAAACCACTTGAGCGGGAGGCATAAGATGGGGTCTCATTAAAAGAACATTTCGTTTGTACGTTGTAATGAAATCTATACGGTTTAAGGTTGGTATTTCAAAGAAACCCCACACCTAGCCCCAATGGCGTGCATGAGCGGTTCTTTTCAAGCTTCGTGCCTGGCCGGTGTGAATATCATAAGTTGAATATATATCACGAACAGTCAAGTAAAAAAGTCATTAGCCAATGCATTTTTGCGTTTAGATTTAGTTTGTTGGCGTTATAATGCCTTATGCGCATACATAGATTGCATACCAGGAAATAAACATGTGTTAATTTACACAAAAGTATAAATGAATACATAGCCAAGGGACAGATATGATTACATTTCAATACATTTGATTGCTTCAAAATACTAAAGTATGTTACATTTGAGTTAAGTACAGGGTCTTGGTACTGTGTAATGGGGCTCAGTTTGTGTAAATGGGTTCCATTAGCTCTATACATGTATATGTGTGCTCCCCAGTTAGCCTATATAATTAATTTTAGAAAACTATTCAATAATAATTATATCTGAAAGAAATTAGTGAATTGAAGTGATATGATTTTAAAAGCTTTTACAAGTTTTATACGCGTATACATTCATAGTAACTATCAATGTAAACCATCTCTATCCATGGCGGAAGCATATTCTAATCTTAAAAACTGATTAGCATTAATGTGAGATGTTTTGTATGACTTTAATGATAGTACAAATAAATATCAATCTACCACTTTTACCCGATAAAGTATGATAATGATTATAATTTTTATTAAGTATTTATTTGATCAATCGAATCAACTCAATATGTATAAAGACGACAATTACACCCACACCAGGTCATTGCAGCATCCTTTTCCCACTGCATGGCTTTTCTCAACTCACCAGGAAGAATAAAGCATATCACAACTTTAGCACAACAGGCTTTTTTAAATTCAACATTAGCGTACACCTGTCTAACCTGTACCTATTTAGCGCGTAAGTTCCACGGAGCAGTGTGCAAAGGTTTAGGGATAAGTTTGCTCAACACCTATCACCAGACCCGACCAGGAATCGAATATAGTATATCATGTAAAATGTACATGTAGATTTACATGTAAAGTCTGAACTATGCACACACCTAATATCAAACGTATTGTTACTAATCCCCAAGTAGCCATTCATAAACCTTAAACTGGGGATTTATATCTCTTGAATTGAATTCAAACTACAGCAAGCAGGGCATCTGTATGCACTGGTCATAGTTTCTTCATTGGCCAGCAACTCTACTTCTTCCCCAATATCACCCCATTGGGTTGTTAACATAGAACCTTGTAGTGCCAACATTAGAAAATGTGCTTGGAGAAGACAGCCAATTTCCCTATGCCATTCAATGTAAGAAAAGATTGGGGAATTGCATCATTGAATCACTATCAATTAGGTGCTTGAATTTGATCTTTTAACAGCATGATTAGTTTGTATGTTTTGCTAAACGAACGACACTGGGCGATTTAACCCTTCCATATATTATGTCACTTTGGGGAATTGTCTACATATAATTGTGGTTGAATCATAGTTTTAGAATTTTGTTTCAAATATATATATTTTTTTATTTTTTTTATTTTTTTTTTGGTATGTACGGGGTATTCTGTGAGATATGTATAATTTTACATTTTCAGAGAGGTTTTATCACTATACATGTACATCTTCACTGCAAATGTCTGATGTAGATAATTGCACACAGCGACATAAATCAACATGAACAATATCGGGAGTGGAATTTCTAATATATTTAATTCCATCTCAGTTCACAGAAATGTAATGAACAGATATTGAGTGAAAATATATTCATTATACAGTAAAACATGACTATAATGAAGAATTACCCA
Source organism: Streblospio benedicti (assembly GCA_019095985.1). Taxonomy (NCBI): domain Eukaryota; kingdom Metazoa; phylum Annelida; class Polychaeta; order Spionida; family Spionidae; genus Streblospio; species Streblospio benedicti. Next base: position 31,201 of record JAGTTF010006097.1, read on the forward strand.
TTTTAGGGGGAAATTAAACACAATTTTGGTATTTTATTTCATTCTGGCCTTACATTTATTGACAGTAGATGCATATATTGCAGTGGATTATTACCATGTCCCTTTGGGAGTATTAAAAAAGCTGATAGTCCCTAGGGGCAATGTTTCCACCGAAAAGTACCAAAAAAGGTTGTTATACATTTTTTAGAAAGGGCTGGTATCCATAGATTATGAAAATCAATTTCTTGTGTGCGGCTGTTGGTGGAACAAAGCGTACTGCTTGATTGAAAATGGGTACCTAAGAAAAATTCTACTTATTAAAAAATAAGCTGTATCTCAGAAAATGGTGTAATGCATGTTATAGAAAGCAGTGGTGATTATTTAATTACATTTGCTACATGCCTATGGGTGTCTAAAACAAAACCAATATAAAATTTATTCTGAAATGTCTGTTTAAACTAAACATTAATGAGTATTTTCGGGGGCCCATCTCACGGAATTTGAGATACAGTAAAGTTTTGTTGAAAAAGTTTTTTCTATGATTGCACAGTACATGAAAAGTATCATATGTGATATGTATCTGATGGGAAAATCATCTAGGATTCATATAAATCAAATTTGAATCCTCTAGCTCTCTTTTAAAAAAAGTTATAGTACATTTACCGACCCCTACCCCCATAGCATTTCCGGTAACCTGTATATGGAGTCTGTAGATATGAGTACTTATATGTTAATAAAACATGATAGATGATTATGACTTTTAACATACATATCATGGGATATACTGATATGATATACTAGCAATATTGGAGTGCATTTGTTTTTAACATTTTTTCAATATTCATGATCGCCATTACGTAAAAATACATTCTCGCGAATAACATTTTGATTATTAATGATACATCTGTGATTTTGGTGCCTAACTATATGTTTTTGGGGTCATAGAATCTAAATCCAGCAATAAAAGTCACATTGATCAAACAGATATAGGCAAATCCAAGATGGCCGCCACAGAGTTGGGTGAATTCTGTGATTGCCTTGAACTTTTTAACTGTTAATGCCATAAATATTATTTTGTTGTTCAACAACATGTTTTTGGGGTCATAGAATCCCAACTAGCTAACTAAAGGCATATTGACTACATAGATATAGGCAAATCTAAGATGGCAGCCACTGAGATTGGTGAATTCTGTAATGTCCAAAATGGCCACCAAATCCTTAAAATGCCCATATCTCCATCAATAAAGGTGCTAGGAATGCGATTTTGTTGTCTACTGTAGGGTTATCAGCTGCAATTAATTCAACTATGTATCTTAGATATAGGTAGCATGACATCTAACATCAATTATTAGAAAAATATTGATAGAAATCATCAAAATAATGTCAAAAGGTAGATTTTACTCCTTAGTTATGACAAAATGTCATAGTGACCAAAACTTAGTGATCATTCAGCCACCTCATGATATCGACACTTGAGAGATCAATGTATTCAAATCGCTTCCTCATCAGTTTCTGAATCATCATCACTATCATCATCACTATCATCTTCTATAGCTTAGTATTGGGATTGAAACAATGCCCCCATTGTCTCTTTGCAACACTTGCAAAAACTCTGTACATGGCATGTTAGATTTATGGCAACTGCAGCTTGCGCTTTAACATGGAAATGTGCTACTATATCTACAATATATTCTGTTTTGGTTCTATAAGACTTGTTCACTCACATTCAAGATGTCCATAACAGTCCAACATGAATGCTGTGGCCTGGCTCAATAGAAGGGGAAATGTTCCCATGATCATCTAGTGGATACCTGTCCTGAGAGTGTTGATAGCTGTGGGTTTAACTATGTCATAGCATATTGGCACAGTATCACGGCCTTAAGCCCATGGCTGGGAAGCAGGTGTATTCATGATCCCTTTGTATTTAGATACTGTGGCTTTGATATCTGTGTACATGACCAACGTCTTACAGGAGCTCATCTTACCTGCTTTTTAAAACCATTATTGACAAAATGGCACAAAATTACAAACACATCAGTGTCATCACATATAAATAGGGTCTGTTTGGTTTGGCAGCTACTATATGATGGATGAGAATGGTGTCTGTCTCATCATGCATGGCAGGTAAGTCAATGCGACGTGATACTGCACCATTTATTTCCGCTGGAAGAGGATCACTACCTGTTACAACCAGCTTGCCATTGATGGAGTCTATCTTTGCAAAGATATTGCCAATGACAAAATCATTGAGCTGCTTCTTCTTTTGGGAAACTGAGAGCACAACATCCATCCCTGGTAACATAGTAGCAGGGGTAAGACCATAAATCCTACTAGCTCCTTTATCCCTGTTGTTCTGTGTTGAATCCTTTGGACTGTCTTCATTGTACCTAAAGATTTCATCACATAGTGGCCCTCTGCGAAGAACAAGGACAGCATTTCCTTCACTAGAGTGATGTGTAATGGAAAGTCAATTTCTCTATCTACACACAAATATTTTATAATGGCTTAATGGCCTCTAAGTGGAACAGTTCAAAACGTTTGGTCCTCCGTTGACTACAATTTGAAGGTTTTGTTGGAACATTGGTGATGTTTATCGGTGCTTTGACAAGTATGTATTTGTAACGCAAATGCAGATTATTACTTTCAAAAACATGACAGATGAGACATATCTATGTGCTAATGTAACATATTAGCAACTATATGTAACTATATATATCCAAAGTAAATGTAATATGATGAAATCTGTACATACAATGAAAATATTCCAAATGAACCAGCTGTTTATAGGTAAATTAAAGTGTCCGATGACACTGATGTGTTTGTAATAGTGTGCCATTACATCAGGTGAATATGAGGTCCTGTAAGAAGTCAGTTATATACACAGATATTAATGCCACAGTATCTAAATACAAAAGGATCATGACCTGCTTCCAAGCCATGGTCTTACAGGCTGTTATACTGTGACAGAAAGAAATTCTCTAAGTTGTGAAGAGTAGATGCAGGAGCAGATTTCCATGTCAAAGCACAAGTTGAGTTTTAAAGCTGCATGCCAAGTGTTGTGGAGAGACAGGATATTGGTACGGTTAGGCTATGTAAAGTTATTTGGCAGATCGTGGAATCAAACTCACAGTCTCCCGTACATGATTCAGACCAGTCATATGTCTAACAACTGAACTAATCTCCCTTGACGAAGTACACACACTTCAGTTTGAACCAGTATCAATCTTATGCAATGGCACTTTCCCTGCCTTGATACTATTATTAGTCTACTAGCCTCGCAGCCTTAGTCACCAATCACAGCCTACTACTACCGACTATGTTGGTAGCAGTCATTGGGGCACATGCGTGATACCATAGTATCTACGACTTACTAACTCCTCACTACTAACATGGCCGTAATCAGAGTCACTTCTTTCATACAATCCCAATACTAAGCTCTCAAAAACTGATGAGGGAACGATTTGAATAAATTGATCTCTTAAATGTGCGTATCATGAGGTGGTTGAATGATCACTAAGTTTTGATCACTGTATGTTTTTTTTATTACTTATATGTAAAATTACATATTTTACATAATTATGCCATGATTTTGATGATTGTTATCAATATTTTTCTAATAATTGATGTTGGGTGTCATGTTACCTTTACCTAAGATACAAATCTAAATTACTTGTAGACCCACACCCTACAGAAGACACCTAAATCACATTAATAGCACCTTTATTGGTGGAGATATGGCAATTTTAAGGTTTTGGCAGCCATTTTGGACATTGCAGTATTCACCCATCTCAGTAGCAGCCATCTTGGATTTGCGTATATCTATGTAATCAATCTGACTTTAGTGAATTAGTTAGCTGGTTCGGATTCTATGACGCCAAAAACATGTTGTTGGACAACAAAATAATATTTATGCCATTAATAATTAAAAACTTCAAAGCAATCACAGATTTCACCCGACTCTGTGGCAGACATCTTGGATTTGCCTAAATCTATTTAATCAACGTGACTTTTCATTGCTGGATTTAGATTCTATGACCCCGAAAACATATAGTTAGACACCTAAATAACAGATGTATCATTAATAATAAAAATGTTATTCGCGAGAATGTATTTTTCCGTAATGGATCATGAATATTGAAAAATTTTTAATGACAAATGCACTCCAATATAGCTAGAATATCATATCAGTATATCCCATGATATATATTAAAAATCATAATCACCTATCATGTTTAATTTACATATCAGTACTCATATCTACAGACTCCATATACAGGTTACCGGAAATGCTATGGGGGTAGGGGTCGGTAAATGTACCATAACTTTTTTATAAAGTGAGCTAGAATATTCAAATTGGATTTATATGAATCCTAGATGATTTTCCCATCAGATACATATCACATATAATACTTTTCATGAACTGTGCAATCATAGAAAAAACCTTTTCAACAAAACTTTACTGTATCTCAAATTCCGTGAGATGGGCCCCCGAAAATACACATTAATTTTAAGTTTAAACAGACATTTCAGAATACATTTTATATTGGTTTTGTTTTAGACACCCATAAGCATGTAGCAAATGTAATTAAATAATCACCACTGCTTTCTATAACATGCATTACACCATTTTCTGAGATACAGCTTATTTTTTAGAATTTTTCTTATGTACCCATTTTCAATCAAGCAGTACGCTTTGTTCCACCAACAGCCGCACACAAGAAATTGATTTTCATAATCTATGGATACAGCCCTTTCTAAAAATGTATAACAACCTTTGGTACTTTTTGGTGGAAACATTGCCCCTATAGAAGGTACCCTATGCGACCCCTGAACTAATTTGTGTGTGTGCACACACGCCGAGTGTGAATGTGTTTATGGAAGAGACGAAGTGTTGCCCGCGTTTTGCAACCAGCCGTATTTTTTACAACAGGTTGCATTTTGCATTAACACTTTTGCAACCAATAAAGGGATGTGGAGCAGCAAATGATAACCATGATGCTTTTTTACTTGAAAATCTGCAGAGCACTTATAGTGTTAGCACAGGCAGATGGTCTCGGGTTCGATTACCGGTCGGGTCTGGTGAGGGTGTTGAGCAAACTTACTCCTAACAGGTTGCATACTGCTCTGCGGTACGTTACACACGATATAGGTACAGTACAGCGAATGAATGCTAAAAGCGGGGCGCATTCCACCGCAAGGTGGGTCTACAGCCAGTCTACGACCAAAAAACGCATAGAAAACGTGGCGATCCGTGCGCATGCAGTGCGGCAAACGTTTCGATTTTTGCAATGTCGTACGGTGTAGGGCCGAAAAAGAAGTTCGGCTTGCCAAAAACTTCTACGGCCACCGTACGTCATGGTCTGACGTAGCGGAGGCAGTGTGGTGACCTTACCTTAAAATGCAGATGATTTTACCTGAACTTTGTCGGCACAGACATTATACCGGGGCCGCGTTGCCTGTACCATGAACGTGCGGGATTCCATACTTTTGTAATCACACGGTGCGTAGGACGGGCAATACGCGAGTACATCGCACGTTCTATGCTAGCCCCGGACACACAGGCTGGTTGCCAGATATCCATCTTGGTTGGTGGGCAACCACACAAGATTCTGGATGATCGAGACTAGTTCTATGTGTTGAGGGCACGGCCACATCAATAAAAACCACCCCTGTGCCGACGACTCCATAACGCACGGAGCCCGTGCGTATATGCCCACAACTGTACTTTTGTCACTGCATGCTGAAAACGCCGCAGACGCCGCAGACCTCACGCCCTTGCGGCGACCACCGCCGCAAAGTTGGAATGTGCCCCTCGCTTAAAGGGAGCAAACTAGAACATGTGGTCCTACAGCAGCAAATGCTGTATGCTGCCGGTGTTGTACGCTCCCCAATGAGTTGAGAAAGGTAAAACTGAGTGTCAAAGACGCCAATGACCTGGTGAAAATTAGTTGACTGAGCAGTACTTGGATGATAAACTATAAACTCGACATTTTTTACCCATTTCCAGACTCGTTATCATTCACAATATTGAGGTTTTATTGCATCCATGTACAAGCACAAATTACCTTGTGCATTTATTTTATGTGAGCTTAAATGATCCTAGATACAATTCGTTCAGATTTATTTAGGGCATCTGTTTTTCTTTGTCGTTAATTTTTTTTAATTTTTTCTGAGGGAAAATGATTATCATAAAATACGTAAACGAAAACCCGAAAACGGGAAAACCTTTTGAT
>JAGTTF010006098.1:0-23468 GCA_019095985.1 Streblospio benedicti
AGCAGAGCAGGGGACAAATCCATTGCCTATTGTCATTATGTGTAATGTTTTTTTTTGAGATGATCATCTGAAAGTTCCCTTGCTTATCTCCTTTTGATCATCCTTGTGTTCTTTCGGATGTGTGCCAATTTCAATGCAGATTTCTGACAAATACATTGGTATAGTACTTAATCAGATTAGTATACATGAGGGTCTAGATGGGGGGGGGGGACCTGATCCCACTTACCACTTAAATTTTAGCCCCTTGTCCACTTTCCACTTAAATTTAAGCTCATTGCCCACTTCCCACTTGATATTAAATTTCCCACCAAAATGCGTACTTTTGATGAACATTTTGTTCACTTTTACAAAACATGACATCATATTATAACTACCAATTTTGAATTGTTACAAATTTACATGCATGACCCCCGCTCGCACATTTTTTTTACTAAAATTAGAATTTGTTCCCACTTAATTTTGGTAATTTTCCCACTTCGCACTTAATTGCCCAAATTCCCACTAACTACTTAATTTTTGCCAATTTCCCACATCCCATTTATATTAATTCTAAGGCCTTTTCCCACTAACCACTTAAAGGGCATCGGCACCCTCATCAGTGGACAATCAGTGCCCTTTTTGTTTTGTTTTTCTCACTTGAAGACGGCTGTGCGTGATTCCAAGTTTTGACCTGTGCAAAACTTACTCCACGCACAACTGCGTAAGACGTTACGTAGTGCTGCTTATTGGGTAGGTGTATGTAATTCATGAGTACTTAAAAGCATACTTAAGCAAAATGTTAGTGGAATGTACATGGAGTATCAGCCATCGTTTAGGGGATCTCTTTTACATTTTGATCAATACCACCCTAGAAAAATGAGTCACATTCTGACGTGCCCCGTTTTTTAGTAGATAGGTATTGTTTTGTGAGGGATCTTTCACTTTATTGCATGTTTATCAGTAAATGGCTAAGAATTCTCAACCTACAAGCACACACACCATGGCTTTATGTGTCATTCGTGAATTTACATGTACCTGATTTTAAACCAGTGTGACCAGCTGTTACGTACTTCAACTGAAAATTGAAATTGAAATGCTTAGTCATTAATATTATTTAAAAGGAGAGCAAACTTTTTATTTACTAGAGGAAAAACTATTTGAAATGCCTGTAAATATTTTGTAGATAGTCCCTGCGCAATGTAAAATTTGAAGAAGATCTTGTGAAGTTTGTGTAAACAATGCCACAAAGACAGCATAGGGTAACAAATATCTGCCTGGGTGCAGACAGAAAATCTTACAAGAGTCGAAAGCTTCATGAGAAGACTCTTCTTCATTTCATTGCAAATAGACAGTAAAAAGTAAAAAAGGACCCTGTATTCTACTAACAAACAGGTTTAGCGTTCTTGAAACTTAGCAACAGTGGATAAGCAAAGTGAAGTATGTGCATGCTGAATTCCAATCTGTTGTATGCCGGAAAACACTTTCACTTCTTAAACTTCAAATTTCCCATATATTAGCATACTTTATTAACACACATACATACATATATGAGAATCGTCATGGTGTTGTTCCACATAGTCCTTAAAAGTGGGCACTCCCACATAGTGTTCCATAACTTTAAAACCACTCAACATGCCTTAGATTTAAAGCTTGTCCCGTGTAAAAGACATATTTGGTAAGTGAATCATCAAAAAAACATGTACCCTGTTTACACGGCTCAAACAATTGTGACACCTACGGCAAACATGTCATTGTGGTATTTTATGGACATAGGCGTTACGTTGCTCCCAACATTTGTTCTTTGTCAATAACTAATAATGTAACTTTGTATTTTTGTAATAATTCATGATGTGTTCTGCGTATTAACATATCCTAATGATTTTAGAAACCTGTTGACCAGACTTCACTATGTTGTCAAAACATTTTCTCTATAATTTGTTTAATATTTGTTTGTATTTATGAAATATTCATTTTTACTTTAACTTGATTTTACTTCACATTTCACGATGAAAGAACGCTGAGAGCGAAACTGACTTGAGATAAACAAATTTCGCCTCCTCGCTGTATGAAGTCTCACTACTGGCCTGATTGTATGCTCTATATGCAGGAACCATAGTGGTTGTGCGCCTCCCTTTCCCCCATATGAAATCCTCTGGCGATACCCTCCTTTTCTTAAACCCTCCATATGACAATCCCGCTGGGCCCCACAAATTTTAGGCAAGCACTGGATTATATTAGACTAAACAAAATTAATATTCAAGTTCATTTTGACAAATATACACACATATATCCAAGTAATATTTGGACATAATATGCAATTTGCGCTAGACTATTATATCATAATGTTTTGTTTTTTTCAATGATTTTATGATTCTGGTATGAAATGTACATGTATATGAAATGAATACGTGTTTTCATATTGTATGATGTACTTTAAATTTGTTTTATATTTTTATGGTCAAATGATTCATGTTAATGACATCGCTTTATAGATGAGCTTGATATGTCAATTAATAAAAAAGTTATTGGGCATTGACCAAATGAAGTGTTTTCGATTTAAACATACAAATTTTTCCGGTGTGCGTTTTACTTTTCTTCACTACACCCATCAATAAAAGGTTTATTTAAGATTTTTAACTCAACACACACATCAGCTCTTGGTGGTTTTATAAAATTAAGTGTATACAGAAATGACTTACACGAATTTGGAATGTGTACAATAAAAATTCATGTTGCGTTTTTCAGGGAAATTTGGTATGTATTTAGGACACTATTTCCTTTATAATATAAGGGGGAAAAACGCTCTAACATGCATTATTTAGCATTATAGATTTGCCAAATTATGCACAGAATTAAAATCCACCCAGAGCTCGGTGGCTAAAAACATATTTAAAAAGTAAATCAAGAAAATCTAAAATTTCCCTTATAAATCAATAGAAATAAGGGTGGGGCGGGGGGTAGGGGGATGATGGAATGGAGATTCATTTCATCAATTTCAAAACTCAAAACAGTGTACTATGTAACATAGTTAAAATAAAATGGTTCAAATTAAAAAACAACACGTACATTTGTCACTGATTTACTTTGAACGTTTTTTTCGCAAAAAGTAGAACGACCATCGTCCAAACCTTTGAATTTATTTTTAATCAAATATGTTGAAACCAAGTTGATTATACTTTTATGTGCATTTTTATTGTCCATTGACCCTTCTAAACACAGAACAGTGTTATAAAATAATCTTATTCAAATATAAGTTAAAAATACATGTGAAACATAAGATTCAGAAATTTTGACCCAAATTCAGAAATTTTGGCTTCGGGATTCAGAAATTTCAAAATTTGAGGTTGGCAACTCTGATATATCCTGCTGGTTTTATTAGTATTATGCTGTTTTATTTATCATGTTGTCTGTTTCATAGAGTAAATTCATACGCACAATCCTGGGATGATTAAAAAACTATTTTATCAACAGGGTCACAAATAGGGGAAAATCATAACGAGGGCTGTGGCAGAGGAGGCAGTCCTCCCTCGCTTTTTTGAGCTCTGGCTACGGGCCTGCATAGGACTGGTATCCTGAAAAATATACCCGTCCTAACTAGAGCAATGCACACCCATTCCGTAGATCATACCCATCCCGTATGTTTTTTAAAAACAAGCAAGATCTAACGATGTCTGGACCTGCGTAGCGTGTAACAGGAATGTTATATGAATATAACATTCCTGTTAATATGCACGTCTACATATATACGTATATGAAGTTCTTGTTATAAACCAAGTTTCATTGCCGTATGTTGAGTAGTTTAGAGGAGTAGCAAAGACAAGCTATTAGTATAGGAGGCAAAATATTCCTCAGTTCAAAGAGGCATAACTGCTATAAAAATTGTAGAATATAATATCCCAGCTAAAAAGAAGCACAAAATTTCTAAGTTCAAAGAGGCATAACTACCATAGATAGATAAATGCATATGTTAGCTACTCACTGCTAAAAGTCTCCAAAAATCACCCCTTCAATAGATCAGATACAGTAATCAAAAGAAATATATTTGTACATAATGTACACTGCTTGTAGTCACAAATTGTGAAATAGGGAATTTCTACGTTCAAAGAGCCATAACTCCCATAAAAATTTGAGAATCAAAAATCCCTGTCAATATGCACATCTAGAAATAATGCTCTTGCTGTATACCAAGTTTCATTGCTGTATGCTGAGTCTTTTAGGAGGAGTAGCGGAGACAAGCTATTAGTATAAGATGCACACATTTTCTAAGTTCAAATTGGCATAACTCCCATAGAAATTTGAGAATCAAAACACCCTGTTAATATGCACATCTACATAGGATGTTCTTGCTATATACCAAGTTTCAGTGTTGTATGTTGAGTCGTTTAGGAGGAGTAGCGGAGACAAGCTTTTACTACGGACGGACGGAAGTATGATGCACAAAATTTCTAAGTTCAAAGAGCCATAACTCCCATAAAAATTTGAGAATCAAAAATCCCTGTTAATATGCACATCTAGATATAATGTTCTTGCTGTATACCAAGTTTCATTGCTGTATGTTGAGTCGTTTAGGAGGAGAAGCTGAGACAAGCTTTTACTAAGGACGCATACAATTTCTAAGTTCAAAGAGGCATAACTCCCATAAGAATTTGAGGATCAAAAATCCCTGTTAATATGCACATGTACATATGATGTACTTGCTATATACCAAGTTTCATTGATGTATGTTGAGTCGTTTAGGAGTAGTGGAGATAAGCTTTTACTACAGACAAGCTTTTACTACGGACGGACGGTTGGAGTGACCCGGTTCCTAGACCTGCTCTGCCGTTGGCGGCGCAGGTAAAAATATTTAGCATTTAAACAAGTACCAAATAATATTACTACTTTGAACATAATAGTTTCCCCGGTGCCAAAGTGTAAAAAGAATTTTTTCAGTAATATCTGATGTAAATAAACATGTTCAAATCGCATATTATCGCCACCTACGGGATGTGTGTGCACACGTTATTTCATAACAAAATGCATCATAGATCATGTGATTTTAATGAACCATAAAAATTGAGTTTATCTTACGAAAATACAAGTAAGTAGCTTCCTTTTGACACCTTAAACACTATTGTTGGTTCATTAAAAGCTGTGCTACGATGGTTTAAACAAAATAATATACGGGATGGGTGTGAGGTGCTCTAAGATTTACACATACAAATCATAACTCCATGTAAATTCAATAGAAACTCATGTCTGGGTTGACTCACCCAGTTCTGTGGCAATATCATGCATAATGCCAGTCTACAGCCAATCAGAGTAAAGCTCATTTGTATACATGCTTTGAAAAATCATTGCACAGTCATGGCCAAAAGAGGTCTGCTGACTGTCTGATGTAAGCTTAACACCATTTCAACCAATCAGGCTTTTGGGATTACTCTGTTTACAAGTAGCACATGTTCAAAGATGGCAGATTGGAAATATCTAGCTTATTGCAACAAGTTGTTTGTATTTTCATCAAACAAAGACACTTCATGGGTGTAAATACTGGTGTGATCTATCCATGAACATAATGATAATAGTACTAGTTCTAGCTCAGTTTGATTTGAATAATTGTGTGCCAGGATATGAAACTTAGTAGATCTACTGTTTTCCATTTATAAATAGTACTGGGGTGCTGTTTTCATATCCTGGTAGATCTACATGATTATTCAAACAAAACATGTCGAAATGTTTAAACAATACAGTCTTGTAGTAATAGTTATTATACTATGTATGATACTGAGGTATCCATATTTAGATCAAAATTAACTTGAATATTTAAATCTCCCCGGACGAAGTCCGAAGGGGGATTTCTTGCTTTGCTTCTGTCCGTCCGTCCATCCGTCCGTGCGTCCGGCCCTACCTGTCGTGTTTCTGACGTCACATATCAGTACAGAACGACCTTGTGAACTCTTTTTGCCATGTGGAGTAATGCAACAAGGACATGCGCTTAAAACGTCAGAAATCGTCCAAAACCCCCCAAAAATCAATAATCTGGCCTAGCTCCACAAGTCCCGAAACAGACGGATATCCGTTGTCCATCCATAATATTAAAAGACCATGGTCAATTTTAATCGAAATCACATGGCCCCATGTTTACATATTTGAATTTAAAAGTATGACGTCAACATCTCCTATGGTCTCCTATTGGCTAATGAAGTCACGTGACCTCTGATTGACACCCGCATTCAAAAATATTGGTTTCACATTTCACCGCTAGACGGCGCCACTTCGTTCAGCGCCCGAGCTCGGTCTATTTTCGTCCACATTTCACTGCCACCCATTGAAGCAACAAGACGGTTTATTAATTTTCGGTCAAAATCGTATAGAATCAATATTTGTGCGGCGAACGATAAAGGTTGGTTTGTTTTAATTTATTACCCATATCAATGTGATCGATAACCTAAGTTTGTGTTATGATTCCATTTCAAATTATTGTTAATATGCCAGAAATGCGTGGACAAGGTGATTAAATTTTGCATGTGTTGGAAAAAAGCCAGCAAATTAAGATGAGCTAAAACAATATAGAGATAAAACATCTATAGATGATCTCTGGAAATATGCGTATCCAACTACGTCTGGTATGTTCATTATAAGATTTTAGGACTTAATTGGGTTTTGACATGATCAATTATGAAACGGTGGTCTTATTCATTTTTGACCTTAAACGAACTCTCGAATCTGCCTATTTCATGTGAAAACTCTGTAAAATGCATGATTTTAAAAATATTACATAGCATTGATAATTGAGCGACCTTAGTAAACATATTTAAAAAGTAAAACGCAATAAATGAAACTTTTCTCACGTTGTCCAATTTTCCCACGGTAATAATATGTTAAGCTGATGTCAGATGTACCATGGCCCCGATAATTCTCGAGCTGCAACAAAAAGTGGTTATGAAATCTATACCGCGGATGCGTCTAAATTTATTTGCAATTACCTATTAAAGGTTGTAATTGTTTAATTAAAGATTTTTTATTGGAAATAGTTTCTGAATAGAGGTGAATAAATGTAAAATTTACGTTGGTTGAATGGACAATTTTTTTTCCTAGCAAAGTTTCTTCTGACTTTTTTATAACAACCACCATATGAACTTTTTTTCCATATCACCTCAATTTGTTTTTGTGGAGCTATATATATTCGATTGGTTCCATTGTGTAATTTTTTCCCCTCAGACCAGAGAATACAAAGTTATTAATTCCTGTGATCAACCTATCAATGAATGGCCTGTATCACAGCATATCAACAAACGAAGTCGGTAGTGTGCATGTCGATTAAGACTGGCACAAGCTAAATATAGCGTAAGGTGTCAGACAGTGTGATTGCGCAATCACAGCATACAGCATATAGGCGAAGTTGAAGTGTGATTCCTTCGTCTGGGAAGGTTAGTGTAACGGTAGCACGCCCGACTATGACATATAAGACCGGTCTGATTCATAGCCGGGAGGTCGTGAGTTCGACTCCACGATCTTCCAAATTACCTTTACAAGCAATACTGACTTTCGTTTCAATTGGTGGAAGACACGGACCCGGGTGCTTCGGTAGAAGCCACCGGGTAGTCGCCCTGTGAAATTGTGGAATTGTCCATTAGTCCAAGTGGGACTGGCCCCGTGTGTAAGACACTGGGGGAGGGGGCTACCGCCCGGGAGTTTCGAACTCAGATAGTTGGGTATGTGTGATCTGGATGGTGGGAAAGTTAGATCTGTGAATCCTTACGTGTCCCTCGGTCACCGAAAGCTGACTATGGGACAGTATGTTCCCCGGGAGAATTCCTGATCTGATAACCCTGTGTCCCTGAAGTGCTGACGTAGTATAGAAACTCCCTAACTCACTCTCCAAAGCAGCCAGTAGCGCTAGGTGATGGCGGCTCTGGGTAGTGCCCGGATCCCTAGTGGGATAGGTTGAATACGGTACCCTATCGGGGCTGTTGGGAAAGCGAGATCGTCACATAAGTGAGCTGGTTGTAGAGGAGAAGGGAGTTGGGGGAGTATCTGTAAACAAAGTGCTTCAGAGACACAATGCATCCTGCATGACATCCTGTATCACAGCATATCAACAAACGAAGTCGGTAGTGTGCATGTCGATTAAGACTGGCACAAGCTAAATATAGCGTAAGGTGTCAGACAGTGTGATTGCGCAATCACAGCATACAGCATATAGGCGAAGTTGAAGTGTGATTCCTTCGTCTGGGAAGGTTAGTGTAACGGTAGCACGCCCGACTATGACATATAAGACCGGTCTGATTCATAGCCGGGAGGTCGTGAGTTCGACTCCACGATCTTCCAAATTACCCAAATAAAATATGCAAAAGGGGTCACCTGGCTCAAAGTTTACTAGCTGTAGACCAAAATCCATACAATTCTAGTCTAGACTTTCAAGGTTGACAGCTAGCCCTTCTTCATTGCTTACTACTGCATATGATAAATGGACATGCATGATAAACAGACCAATGTTCTGCTTTTACCACAACCAGAAACCAATGATAAGAAGTGATTGTGTCAGTATAATGTTGACACTTTAATTGTGGTATCTTTGAAATCACTGTATTCATAAAAATCTTGTTTACTTGTATGTTTATATTAGATTAGATTAGTTTATATTAGATGAGATTAGTTTTATTTATGAAAACATGTACAATCAAAATATATAAAAAAGATTATAATTTAATATAATATCACATATAATGACATATCGTGATTGTAACATAATGTTCCTTGGATATCACATGAAAGCGTACAATATCCATGGTCCTTAGAAATAGTAATATAAATAAACCTGTTGCTTCACTATTTATTTAATTTAGGTTTTGTCCAAATTGTCCCTGATTCCGCCTTGTTTCACAGAAATCCCACCTACCGGTATTTTTCAAGCAGTGGGGAATTTCCCCCAGACTTTCATTATTCTAGAACAGACACTGAATTCATAGAATCATACCATACGGAACAGCATTTTCCAACCAATGACAGTAACATCATATGTGTCACGTCTGTTTATGAATTTTTTGATATTTAAAACAAAAAGTGGTATTCATGGTGTAAAAAGTCAATTTGCAATTAGAGTGAAATGTTATTTTGTACTCATGTGTTTAAAGAATGTTTATTAATTTATTTGGTATTCATTGAACCCATCACACATGTAGTGTAATACCTGAAAATTTGAATACCGGCAACCTAATTAATATTTCAAAACATTCGTAGAATGACCCCAGCAAATTCTGAAATGACCCCACCATTTTTCTTCATTGGGGCCATTTGTCAGCACCAGATTCAATCCTGTGCAGAACACTGAATAATATTTATATAGATAGATCAGTTCATAATTAAATTATGTTTAAGGACAAATAATTGATATTGCTATATGATTGTGTATGTTCATTTGGTTTTTGTTTTCAGTTAAAAACGTCATTATGCCGCGCAAAAAGGGTTATACAAGAGAAAAGAGCATTCGTCTCACTGATGAAGAATATGAAAGAAAAATACAAAGTTTTCCAAAAACGCACGGACTTTTCTATTTGTCCTCATCAGAATACAAGGGTTATTGGCCGTGTGAAATCCTCCCAGATGGACAAGTGTTGTCGATGACTGAAAATTTCGTGTGAGTATTCATTTTTTACTGAAAATCTTATTCTGTGGTCAGTCAATCACTAATAGCTTTCATTTGCAACAAAATTTGTTGTCTCGCTAGTGTTGGGACGATGATCGACTATAATCGGTGATCGGTCGTTTGTACCAAACGATTCAGGGCTCAATTAGCGTGAGGCATAATCGATTGTGTAAATGATTGCTTTTTTTCGAGCACGATTCAAACTCGTGTAAAATTCGTGTTATATTTGCCAGTAAAAATGTATTTATTTTATTTAAAGTAATGTTAATTTTTACAATATTCATAATGTTACCTCGTTTCCGGCCGAGATTAGGCCGGTGGAAGCTCCGCTGTGATTGGCTAACATTTTGTATGCGTAAATGGAGAGGGCAGCGCTATTGGTAGTCTCGATCATCCAGACCCTGTGGTGCCTTGCGCTCACCAACTGGGACTGGATCATTTGACCGGCTTTGTTTACATAAAACGTGCACAGTTTTAACCGAAAACTGGTAAAGTTTCTGATTAGTTGTCATTAACATGTGATCGTGTGATTGACAGCTTGATGTTGACAACTTAAATGTTCAGACTGCCGATTCGATTCTTTCCTTCCTGATAATGTCAATTGGGTTCCACATCTAGGTGTTATGAATGATTGCATGACATTTTGTTTACAATCTATTTTATTAGACACATTGTATACGCACTTACAATACACTTAAATACTAAAATGCCCAAAATTCAGACCACCAATAAAATATCTGGATTGTTTACAATAATGTTAATGGCTGCATGCTTACGAGAATACGGAGCGACCAGCGTAAAACGTGCTGCGTTCAACGTGTTTATTAAAGCATCAACCCTTCCTACAGTAACGTGCGCCGCACTTCTCTGAACGTTTTACATGAACTGGCCATCATCTTGTTCACCCCACAAACCTATCAACTGAACCAGGCTCTCTATGCAATAGAGAGTCTGGCTGAACAAGGCTAGGCTATTGGCCAATGGCAATGCTCATTTTAACTCTTTGACGGTCGCCGTATTTTGGACATGTGACGTACATTCACATCACACAAAGTCATTGATTTTAAGATTTTATTGTCGCAGATACTGCGAATTCTGCAGGTTTACTGAAGAGTCCAAATAGTATTATATTTACACAGGAGATATGAAATGCGATGCAGATTCTTATTTTCACATGGAGCTCATAATATTTTGCATTTTTTAATGAAATGGCCATCGAAGCCATCCGATGTTTTATCTCTCTGGGCCAAAACAGTGTTTTGACAGCCGAGGTGATCCGATGTTATGGCATGAAAGCAAGGTGTTTTTGTGACATGTAACCTATCCATCAACGCAAAAAGGCATGCTAGACGTTATGGAATGAAAGAAATTATTATCAGAACCAATTTTAATTCACAAAACTAAGGATTTTCTTGATGCTTCTTACCCGCTTGTAATTTTTCGTTTTGGGTTGTTTCAAATCTCCCGGCAATGCATATCTAGACATGCGCCAGAGAAAATGCTTCGCTTTGATCCGCCAAACTGTTTTTATAAATACTTCCATTTCATCATTTTGTTAAAATCTGTTTTACAGAGAAATATTTTCAGTCTATGCTACCACCATGTTACCTGTCAATTTTGTCATTTATGTTGTGATTGGCTGAAACAGTAGCCTTGCCCCAGCATGCGTGTTTTGCAATGCTGCTATGCTTGTTAAACGTTGTTGGCAGAGGCTACAGCCTCAAAATGGGCGTAAACAACAAATATAATGAAGGAAAAATTATTTTTTGATATTATTCACCGGAAATGCTAATGAGATGTTTATAAACAGATGCAAAATGGACGTTGTTTGATCTTAATGATGGGAGTTTACAACTCAAAGCTTATATTTTCACTGAGGGTTCCAAAATGGGTGTTTTAAGTTTGTTCTTTAAATTTATGTATTATTTGTTTAAAAAGTGGTTATATCACAAATTGTTAAGATTATGATGGAGTTACAAATTTGAGTCACCACGTTAATTGTATGATGCATGTGACAAACCTTTGGTTATGAGTTAGAATAAGCTATGTTTTAGGCTCATTTTTAAGCATGATGACAAATGTTACAAAAGTTAAAAAATATTTTTTAAATAAAAGTGTTGTCTAATTATTGATTTTGTTTATTATACTAATTATAATCAAATCATATTCAAATGGGTCATTACATATAAATATCGTATGAAACGATTAACTCTGATGATCGGTCACTTGGGCCAACTGATTTTAAGTGATGATCAGTTGTCAAATTCCAACTGATTCCCAACACTACACTGTATCACTGTTTTTCGCCTAGAATTGATCATGAACTGTAAACATTTGGAGCAAATGAAAACACAACCTTCCCTGTTTTTATAAAAAACATGTCATCTTTGCATGTTTTTTATATAAAGAAAATCAGACATAGATAATGAATTTCCCCCTTTACCCAGGTGTAAGGCTAGTCTGATCTCCTTACCAGAAAAGTTGGATGGACCAAGATCTGAAGATATTATATCAAAACAACGAAGTAGGCTTAGATAGACTAAGAAATACTGTATCCGGTCATTCAAATGTCCAGAGCCTATTGGTTAAAAATCATTTCATACTGATTGAGGAAATGTGTGAAAGTTTGAGTGTACAAAATTATGTAATTTAAAGTAGTGCATGCTCGGCGTTTGAGTTGAAATCTTACAAAATTTTGGGTGGATGCATTTGAATGATTGGATACGGTACCTAATTTTAATGATTTTGTTTCTTGTTGGTTGAGTTCATTTTTCTGTTTTCAATCTAATGACTGAAAGGTTTAGAAAGGACGGTTGCGATCCAGACTTGGCAGCCAACCCCCTGAAGAATAATTAGGCCCGGCAGGGTCGATTTAGCTGCTGGCCCACGGCCAGTTAAAAATGGTAACCAGCGATATACATTAACTTTTTGGTTGAGTAGACCAAACTATTTATTTTGTCTACTTAAATTTATTCAATCAATCTATTACGAATGCTTCCCAGAAAATAGAAAATAACTTACTTATTTTGCAATGTGAAAAAATACGCACGCATGTTTCCGAGCGTAAATGCGCATGCTCAGTAGTTCAAATGTCGATCCCTTTCAACGAGGTGTAGCGAAAGTAAGTTCCCACCCATAGTTAATGCATCTTATTGTGTAAAGATGGTTATATTACAGCACCTACGACATGCGGACCATTAAAAGATGAAAAAATGCTTCTTCCCCCGGCTGATTTAAGATTGAAATACAAATGTTTTAATATACCTAGATCGCCAATTACTAGCAAAATTAGTAATCGCCAGCTTGTCTTGTATATATTCATATAAGAATCGCCAAATGTATGTAAATATTATGTAATTGTAAATGTATATCGCTGGTAACTCATGCTTTCATTCAGTGTCAACTGGCCCCACTGTCTAGTTGAAAATTTGAATTAAGTCGACCCCTGCGTGCCTGTTTTTAAATAAATTTTGATTTGATTTTGTTGGTTGAATCTGTTTTTTCTGTTTTCAATCTAATGACTGGAAATGTTTACTAAGGATCATTCAGTGTCAGAACCCCTGAAGAATAATTAGGCTCAGCCCATTTAATTTAGCAAGTGTCCCTGGCCAGTTAAAAACGGTAACCAGCGTGATACCATTAATGAAACATTGATCCCAACCAAACTATTTATTTTGTCTAAAATTTATTCAATCAATCTATTGTCTCTGTAACCCCCCATTGAAAATAGGTTGTTATTACTTAGAGGTCGTGGGAAAAATATACGGACGAAATTTTGGGAAGGTCTTATTAGCTTTTTAGTTCAAATGAATGATATACATGTGTTTCCCAGTGCTTGCAGATACATTTTTAATACTTCTTCTATCTCTGTCTCAACCTTTTTAACAGCTTTCTGCTTGGGATGATGGTACACCTAAAAAATCGATATAACGCTGGCGTTAAGATTTTGAAATACAAATGTTTTAATCCCGAAAGCCTGTTATGTAGAGAGTAAGAAAAAAGGTGTAAATTTGAACAAAATTGGAGTTAGCCTCACTATCAATGGATTATGTGAAAATAATTACCCATAAAATAGTCCATCATATGGAAGCACACTATTTGGAGGGTTTACAAGAATCAAGAAATACTTATTTAATGAGAATTTTTAATTTTGTGGTCAAGAAATCCATTTCAAATTTGGTTTGTTTACTTTACCCGGATATGCACTTGGCGAGGTCTGATGCCAACATTTAATAAGCAATAGAATAGCTTTGCAAATACGAGCTGCTATTGGATCCGCGCTAACTGGGAACACCCCATTGGGTGCGACCGCGTGGTTAGATACCTAATCGCGTAAATAATCTGCGCAGGTGCACGATTTTTCCAGATGCCGCAAAATGGCTGCCGAATCGGTAAACATTGTGTGGAAAGTGTATTTTTCGATAATATTTCAATGTAAAAACATATAAAAATGGGGTCCATGGTCAAACCGCGGGGTCCATATCGGGTTTAGGTGTATCATTCTGGTCTCACAACCTTGGGGTCGTGAGTTCGAGTCCCGCCAGGGACACTTGATATAGTTAAATGGAAGCTTAGGGTTGTAAAACCTGTCTTTGGCTATCTCTATCGTTGGTAGAAATATGCTTGCTAAAAAGATGTGTGCGAGAGAGAGAGAAGTATGAAAATGTATCTGCAAGCACTGGGAAACACATATTTTGTATTTACAATTCCAGTGTATAGATGTAATATGTTGTCAAGTGATCAAAAGCTCCTTAGAGGTTCATCTTGCCACAACAAATTATCTCAATCATTTAGTTTACACTATGAATATATATGAACCCTGAACTAAGGAAGATGCTTAGAGCTTGTGTTTATTGTCCATGGCTCTATATCGACTTTAAATAAACTTTATCTTATCTTATCTTATTTTACGAATATTTCTCTGGGCTATGCTATTCATATTCTTGTATTATGCATAAAAATATAAATAGTATTTGAATAATAATCTAAACACTTATTTTTTTCTAATATGGATGTATTGTTCACTTTGACTTCAAAAGCTCATATTACCATTTCTATTTATTGACCTTTTAAAAAGCAAGCAGTTATTCAACCAAAGCAGCAAATGTGTAAGCCTTTCTATTTATAGAACAAGCAGTCAGCTAAGCCGGGATATTTATACATCTCCATTCAGGTGCACCTTTTTTTTAAGGTCACCTTGGCAACAAGTCAGTAGTCCTCAAATGTGGTTTTATAAGTGCATCTTTTAATGTATGATTTGAATGTAATTGATATCAAGTATGTGAATAAAACTATATTGTCTATGTGGGAAAAAATAGCTATAAATTTTATTTTGACATTCCTTAACGCTTTTTGTTAGGATTGAAAATATATAGTTCTGAACTTAATGGAATTATTGTTAACATTGAAAAAGTTTTAGAATATCATTATATAGACCAGGATTTAGCATACGATAGTATTTATTTGATTGATTTTATTTTCACCCATAAAACGAGTGAAGACTAATATGATATATTCACAACAAACTGAATATTTATCTTGAATTACTTAATTTGCAAAGCAATGTCCCTTGAGTGATTTTAGAAAAATGTTGACTTGTCTAATTCAGTAGATTTCAATACTTACACTTATTAAACAGTGAACGCTTTATTCTAATTTGGTATGTAGCATCTGTAGGGTAAGGAGACAAGAAATTGTAAATTTCATGACCCCAATCTTAACCAAATTTGGGCCTGCTTGAACCCCTGCCCCGGGGTGGGGGGTCAAAAATGCGTTAACATCTTCTCAAGAACTGCTTGGCCAATCTTAACCAAATTTGGTATGTAGCATCTGCAGGGTAAGGAGACAAGAAATTGTAAATTTCATGACCCCCGGGGCACTTGAACCCCTGCCCCGGGGTGGGGGGTCAAAAATGCGTTAACATCTTCTTCTCAAGAACTGCTGGGCCAATCTTAACCAAATTTAGTATGTAGCATCTGCAGGGTAAGGAGACAAGAAATTGTAAATTTCATGATCCCCCCCCCCACCCCAAGGGAAGGTAATTTTGGGGTAAAAAGTGTAAAATTGATGTATTTATTTAAAATTGTGAATTTTATGACCACCGGGGCACTTGACCCCCTGGCCCATGGTGGGGGGTCATGAAATTTACAATTTCTTGTTTCCTTTCGCTACAGATGGTACATACCAAATTTGGTTAAGATTGGCTCAGCAGTTCTTGACACAAACTGCTTATTTTGCTAATATTTGTTGAAGCTCAGGTGACCGTTAAGGCCCGTGGGCCTTTTTCTTTTTAATAGTGCGAGAATTAGAAAATATGATTTACTTTCAGAACGCTTGAGCAAACGTCAACACTACTTGGAATGTTTTAATCGGGACTTGGAGCTCTGCATGAAGAATTGTTCCGACCGGCGCATAGATGGTTTTGAAAGAGAGCCCATTCATACAGAGTGTTCCGAAGCAGGCGAACCATCAGAAATGGTGAGTCAGAGTGCCCCCGCTTGCTTGTTGTGTACCACGTCAATTGATAGTCATTCTGTTGGTCACTGCACATGGACGTCTTCTTGCATGTGCCATGCATTGCTGTTTCATTGAGCATTTTAATTATTACGACATGAATTTTTAGTCAGCTCACGCCCTAGGTACTTGTCGCCTCCACTATGAGTACACAAGTTGTGCATGTCGCCTCGTTTTGTCCACATGGACTCCTTTGTTGCAATAGTCGTGTACATTTTTTTTTCTTACTATTGTCTGTGGCTTTCAGAGACGAGATGCAGGTGGACAACTCGTCGACTCTGGTGCCACAAGTTCGACAGAAGTGGTGCCGGCACCATGCCCCCCCGGCGCGATAGTTGCGAGGAAGGCGATTTGCGTGTCGCGTTGACAGTGGTCGCACCGGACGAGTCTCAATAGTCGGTGAGTGCCCACCTCAATTGATAGTTGTTTGTGTTCCACCTCAATTGATAGTCATTCTGTTGGTCACTGCACATGGACGCCTTCTTTGCAAGAGCCATGCATTAGCGCCACAACTGTTTTCATTGAGCATTTTAATTATTACGGCATGAACTTTTAGTCAGCTCACGCCTTAGGTCCTTGTTACCTCCACTGTCAGTACACAACAACCATGTCGCCTCTTTTTTGCCACATGGACGCCTTCTTGCAAGAGTCGTGTAGATTTTTTTTTACTATTGTCTATGGCTTTCAGAGACAAGATGCAGGTGGACAACTCGTCGACTCTGGTGCCACAAGTTCGGACAGAAGTGGTGCCGGCACCGTGCCCCCCGGCGCGGATAGTTGCGAGGAAGGCGATTTGGCGTGTCGCAGAAGTAGTGGTCATGGACGAGTCTCAATCGTCGTCGGTGAGTGTTCCACCTCAATTGATAGTCATTCTGTTGGTCACTGCACATGGACGTCTTCTGTCTTGCAATGGCCATGCATTAGCGCCATGCAACTGTTTTTCATTGAGCATTTTAATTATTACGGCATGAACTTTTAGTCCGCTCACGCCGTAGGTACTTGTTACCTCGACTGTCAGTACACAACAACCATGTCTCCTCTTTTTGCCACATGGACGCCTTCTTGCAAGAGTCGTGTAGATTTTTTTCTTACTATTGTCTATGGCTTTCAGAGACAAGATGCAGGTGGACAACTCGTCGACTCTGGTGCCACAAGTTCGGACAGAAGTGGTGCCGGCACCGTGCCCCCCGGCGCGCGGATAGTTGCGAGGAAGGCGATTCGCGCGCGTTGAAGTAGTGGTCGTGGACGAGTCTCAATCGGCGTGTCGCCGTTGTAGTGGTGTGGACGAGTCTCAATCGTCGGTGAGTGTTCCACCTCAATTGATAGTCATTCTGTTGGTCACTGCACATGGACGTCTTCTTGCAAGAGCCATGCATTAGCACAACTGTTTTCATTGAGCATTTTAATTATTACGGCATGAACTTTTAGTCAGCTCACGCCTTAGGTACTTGTTACCTCGACTGTCAGTACACAACAACATGTCGCCTCTTTTTTGCCACATGGACGCCTTCTTGCAAGAGTCGTGTAGATTTTTTTTTTACTATTGTCTATGGCTTTCAGAGACAAGATGCAGGTGGACAACTCGTCGACTCTGGTGCCACAAGTTCGGACAGAAGTGGTGCCGGCACCGTGCCCCCCGGCGCGGATAGTTGCGAGGAAGGCGATTCGGCGTGTCGCGTTGTAGTGGTCGTGGACGAGTCTCAATCGTGTGAGTGCCCCCCACTGAGTGTTCCACCTCAATTGATAGTCATTCTGTTGGTCACTGCACATGGACGCCTTCTTGCAAGAGCCATGCATTAGCTGTTTTTTCATTGAGCATTTTAATTATTACGACATGAATTTTTAGTCAGCTCACGCCCTAGGTACTTGTCGCCTCCACTATGAGTACACAACAACCATGTCGCCTCTTTTTGCCACATGGACGCCTTCTTGCAAGAGTCGTGTAGATTTTTTTCTTACTATTGTCTATGGCTTTCAGAGACAAGATGCAGGTGGACAACTCGTCGACTCTGGTGCCACAAGTTCAGACAGAAGTGGTGCCGGCACCGTGCCCCCCACGCGGATAGTTGCGAGGAAGGCGATTTGGCGTGTCGCGTTGCGTTGTAGTGGTCGGGACGAGTCTCAATCGGTGGTGAGTGCCTCAGTTTGTGTTCCACGTCAATTGATAGTCATTCTGTTGGTCACTGCACATGGACGCCTTCTTGCAAGAGCCATGCATTAGTGCCACAACTGTTTTCATTGCGCATTTTAATTATTACGGCATGAACTTTTAGTCCGCTCACGCCTTAGGTCCTTGTTACCTCGACTGTCAGTACACAACAACCATGTCACCTCTTTTTTGCCACATGGACGCCTTCTTGCAAGAGTCGTGTAGATTTTTTTTTACTTACTATTGTCTATGGCTTTCAGAGACAAGATGCAGGTGGACAACTCGTCGACTCTGGTGCCACAAGTTCGACAGAAGTGGTGCCGGCACCGTGCCCCCCCCGCCGGATAGTTGCGAGGAAGGCGATTCGGCGTGTCGCGTAGTTGCGTTGTGGAGTGGTGCCGATTCGTGGCGAGTCTCAATCGGGAAGTGAGTGTCTCACCACAAAGTGGTCGTGGACGAGTCTCAATCGCTTGTTTGTGTTCCACCTCAATTGATAGTCATTCTGTTGGTCACTGCACATGGACGTCTTCTTGCATGTGCCATGCATTGCTGTTTTTCATTGAGCATTTTAATTATTACGACATGAATTTTTAGTCACTCACGCCCCTAGGTACTTGTCGCCTCCACTATGAGTACACAAGTTGTGCATGTCGCCTCTTTTTTTGTCCACATGGACTCCTTTGTTGCAAGAGCCGTGTAGATTTTTTTTTACTATTGTCTATGGCTTTCAGAGACAAGATGCAGGTGGACAACTCGTCGACTCTGGTGCCACAAGTTCGGACAGAAGTGGTGCCGGCACCGTGCCCCCCCCGGCGCGGATAGTTGCGAGGAGGAAGGCGATTCGGCGTGTCGCGTGTTGTGGTGGTGGCATGAGTCTCAATCGTCAAGTGCCCGCCGTCTTGTTGAGTGTGTTCCACCTCAATTGATAGTCATTCTGTTGGTCACTGCACATGGACGCCTTCTTGCAAGAGCCATGCATTAGCATTGCTGTTTTCATTGAGCATTTTAATTATTACGGCATGAACTTTTAGTCAGCTCACGCCCTAGGTACTTGTTACCTCCACTGTCAGTACACAACAACCTGTCGCCTCTTTTTTGCCACATGGACGCCTTCTTGCAAGAGTCATGTAGATTTTTTTCTTACTATTGTCTATGGCTTTCAGAGACAAGATGCAGGTGGACAACTCGTCGACTCTGGTGCCACAAGTTCGACAGAAGTGGTGCCGGCACCGTGCCCCCCCGGCGCGGATAGTTGCGAGGAAGGCGATTCGGCGTGTTTGTTGTAGTGGTCCGTGGACGAGTCTCAAAGGCGTCGGTGAGTGTTCCACCTCAATTGATAGTCATTCTCAATTGATAGTCATTCTGTTGGTCACTGCACATGGACGTCTTCTTGCATGTGCCATGCATTGCTGTTTCATTGAGCATTTTAATTATTACGAATGAATTTTTAGTCAGCTCACGCCCTAGGTACTTGTTACCTCCACTATGAGTTCATAAAAAATGTGCATGTCGCATGTCTGTTTGACAGCATGGACAAGCACATGTCATTTTTTTCTTACTAAAATAGAAACAGATCGCTGATTGGTTGATCCTTATCTATTATATAAATGGGGAACTGGACGACTCTGGTGCCACAAGTTCGAAAGAAGTGTTCACCGTGCCCCCCGGGCACTGATAGTTGCTTTGGGCGATTCTTCATGTTGACAGTGGGTGCACAGGTCCCCCGATTTTATCTTACCTGTACACGTCCCTGCTAAGAACAATTTTACGAATTCGTTTCAAAATAAATTGATAGTCATTCTGTTGGTCACTGCACATGGACGTCTTCTTGCATGTGTCATGCATTGCTGTTTCATTGAGCATTTTAATTATTACGACATGAATTTTTAGTCAGCTACGCCCTAGGTACTTGTAAGCCTCCAACATGAGTACACAAAGTTGTGCATACGCCTCGGATTTGTCCACATGGACTCCTTGTCGCAAGAGTTGTGTAGCATTTTTTCTTACTATTGTCTACGGCTTTCAGAGACAGCCATGCAATAAAAATAAATAAAAGTGGTTTGAATTATTACATGACAAGTCCTTGACCCCCCACCTTTTGCTTGAGTAACAGGTATTAGGTTTGTATGTCATACGTACATTGCACGTCACAAGGCACAGTTACAACTTATTGATTCACACGTTGGCCACAGAAGTGGGAGCTGGGGCTATGATGGTGATTGTTGTGCAGTTATCTGGTCCGTCGCATTTTTTTATAGGTCATTCAGAAAGGGTCACTGTCCACAATGGCGTACATTGAGGGCATGGCTGGTATCCATATGGGTTGTCTCAATGGCTGGTTTTGAGGCATTTTAATTATTATTTAATCTGTTCAAGCTCACATCAATTTCAACCCGAGCAGCAGCAGAAACCATGTCGATTGACATTTAATGGTCTTAACGTGTTGCAAGCAGGGGAATTTTTTTCTTACTATTGTCATGGACTTTAGAGGGATGCAGGTGATTGCCACATCTGGTTGTTGTGTACGGTGCAGTCACATGTGACTGTGGGAGGAAGGTGATGGTAGGCTTTAATCTTTCCAAGACCATGTATAGTGACAGGAGCTGGTGTTCAGGCCCAGAAGCTCACGCGGGTTTAGGAAGGGGCAAGAATGTACAAGTGAAGGGAGTGAGCATTTAATATGGTCCAGTGCTCTTCCGTTTTGTCAGAGTGAGCAAGTACATGCAATTGATTATCATTCTGTTTAGATGCACATGGACAACTCAAAGAGGGTTGCCATGATTGCTGTTTCATTGAGCATTTTAATTATTACTGCATGAATTTTTAGTCAGACATTTAAACCCTTGTTGAGCATTTGTTTACCCACAGTATGAATAGTCAGTAAGCTGTGTTTGATGTCGCCTCGTTTTGTCATATGGATCCTTGTCAAGAGCCATAGTACATTTACTGTTGTCTATGGCTTTTACATATGATGATGCAGGAGGACAACTTGGCGATGGAGGTGTATTTAATTCGTTACAGAAGTGTATACATGACAAGAACTGGTTCGTGGATATGGGACAGGAGGATGGATGGAGAGGGTTGTTGATTTAATGATTCCGGATATCTGTGGGGCGTCAACCCGTGGTGCTGCCACAAGTGGTCAGCTAGTAGATTGATAAAAGGATCAATAGTCATTCTGTCATGCCCCAAATCTCTTTTGCCACATGATCATTGCAGAGCATAGATATTAGCCAATCAGGCTGCACCAATTATTACGGGTCATGAATTTTGAGTCTTTGTAGAAGATCCATCTGCCTTAAAAGTCACCATATAAAAGTCAGAACATTAAGAATCCACACAATTGTAGTTATCTTTGCATGTGCCCTCTTTGTCCACATGGACTACCTTGTCGATCTAGACTCTTTTTTTTATTACTAACCTGGCTTTCATCCAAGATGCAGGTGGACAACTGTCAACTTATATTCATGACAGAAGTGTGCCTGGTTTTGTTTAGTTTGGAAAATAGTATTTGTTTATGTTTTTGACAGAAACATCATAAACAATATTGGGCACGGATAGTTGCGAGGATCCCCCTAAGCGTGTCTTGTAGTGGTCCACGAAGTCTCAATCCATGTTTGTGTGTTCCACGTCAATTGATAGTCATTCTGTTGGTCACTGCACATGGACGTCTTTCTTGCATGTGCCATGCATTGCTGTTTCATTGAGCATTTTAATTATTACGACATGAATTTTTAGTCAGCTCACGCCCTAGGTACTTGTCGCCTCCACTATGAGTACACAACAACCATGTCGCCTCTTTTTGCCACATGGACGCCTTCTTGCAAGAGCCATGTAGATTTTTTTTCTTACTATTGTCTATGGCTTTCAGAGACAAGATGCAGGTGGACAACTCGTCGACTCTGGTGCCACAAGTTCAGACAGAAGTGGTGCCGGCACCGTGCCCCCCCGGCGCGGATAGTTGCGGGAAGGCGATTCGGCGTGTCGCGTTGTAGTGGTTGTGGAAGAGTCTCAATCGTTGGTGAGAGTGCCCGCCGCTCAATGCTTGTTTGTGTTCCACCTCAATTGATAGTCATTCTGTTGGTCACTGCACATGGACGTCTTCTTGCAAGTGCCATGCATTAGCATTGCTGTTTTCATTGAGCATTTTAATTATTACGGCATGAACTTTTAGTCAGCTCACGCCCTAGGTCCTTGTTACCTCGACTGTGAGTACACAAGTTGTGCATGTCGCCTCTTTTTTGCCACATGGACGCCTTCTTGCAAGAGTCGTGTAGATTTTTTTCTTACTATTGTCTATGGCTTTCAGAGACAAGATGCAGGTGGACAACTCGTCGACTCTGGTGCCACAAGTTCGGACAGAAGTGGTGCCGGCACCGTGCCCCCGGCACGGATAGTTGCGAGGAAGGCGATTCGGCGTGTCGCGTTGTAGTGGTCGTTGACGAGTCTCAATCGTCGGTGAGAAGCCCTCCCCTCTTGCTTGTTTGTGTTGAGTGTGTACCTCAATTGATAGTCATTCTGTTGGTCACTGCACATGGACGTCTTCTTGCATGTGCCATGCATTGCTGTTTCATTGAGCATTTTAATTATTACGACATGAATTTTTAGTCAGCTCACGCCCTAGGTACTTGTCGCCTCCACTATGAGTACACAAGTTGTGCATGTCGCCTCGTTTTGTCCACATGGACTCCTTGTTGCAATAGCCATGTACATTCTTTTTCTTACTATTGTCTGTGGCTTTCAGAGACGAGATGCAGGTGGACAAACTCGTCGACTCTGGTGCCACAAGTTCGGGACAGAAGTGGTGCCGCACCGTGCCCCCCCGGATAGTTGCGAGGAAGGCGGTTCGGTTGCAGAAGTGTCGCACCGTGTAGTGGTCGTGGACAAGTCTCAATCGTTGGTGAGTGCCCGAGTCTTGCTTGTTTGTGTTTCCACCCTCAATTGATAGTCATTCTGTTGGTCACTGCACATGGACGTCTTCTTGCAAGTGCCATGCATTAGCTGTTTTTCAT
This sequence comes from Streblospio benedicti, assembly GCA_019095985.1. Classification (NCBI taxonomy): domain Eukaryota; kingdom Metazoa; phylum Annelida; class Polychaeta; order Spionida; family Spionidae; genus Streblospio; species Streblospio benedicti. Next base: position 23,282 of record JAGTTF010006098.1, read on the forward strand.
TGAGCATTTTAATTATTACGACATGAACTTTTAGTCAGCTCACGCCTTAGGTACTTGTTACCTCAACTATGAGTACACAACAACCATGTCGCCTCGTTTTTTCCACATGGACGCCTTCTTGCAAGAGTCGTGTAGATTTTTTTTCTTACTATTGTCTGTGGCTTTCAGAGACAAGATGCAGGTGGAC
>JAGTTF010006098.1:23568-35151 GCA_019095985.1 Streblospio benedicti
TTGGTAATTTTTTTGAAAAAAAAAGTGAGGTATGAGTTATCCAACAAGATATTAAAAACCCGAACTAAAACACTAGCTAAGTAAATAGATAATTATTTAAAACACCATTGATGTACTATTATCTATGTACTATGTTATGTACTATGTACTACAAGAATATGACAAATAAGTTTTTTTAATTAAACAAATAATGTATCTAAACATACATTGTAACTAGCTATGCATGAATTGAGGTTACTAGGTCCATATCTACATTATGGTGTAATATTATCAAACTCCCCTGTTAAAATCTATTCCATCAATCAAACACAAACACAGTCTTTTTAATAATTATTTTGATAATACAAATTTTGATTGATATTTTCTATTTTGTCTCCCTCTCCTTAGAAATGAGCAGTTTTTTATATATTTTTCTCCCTACTTTAATTTTTAGATTTTTTTTTATTTTCCCACCCGACCGAGAGCAGCAATCATATGTTTTTTTCTCATCCCCCCTCTTGCAAAGTTTAGGTAAAGAAAAATCTGAAACTAGGGATCAAGTAACAGGATCTTGTTACTAGTCCTGAGGAAGACTATTGAGGCATTAACTGGGAGACTGAATCAGGGCCCACTTTTTTCCAGAGCTGTAGCCCAGGGGCCCACTTTTCTAAAATTCCCTGAGGAACACTGAATGAGGGATATGGTAGTGTTCTCACAATTTTGCCAACTATTTTTGTACAATTGAAAATAAATGATTTTTATCAAAAGCTAAATGCATCTTGTTAATGTTTAAAATTACTGTAAAACTAGAATATTTGGCTGCTATTAATGTTCACGGTTTTCATTCATTTATTTGTTAGAAAAACAAAACAAGAAATTCATACTAAAAAACTATTGAAATTTAGAAAAAAATTACTGATCTTTATTGGCTGAAAAGCCACAGAATAGTTTTTTTGATGATAATTTCAAAAGTTTGGGGGGCATGCCCCTCGGACCTCCTAGTTTCTGCTTAACGCCTGTGGTTTTTCTGCCACGGCCCCATGTTCATGTATCTCGGCCACCATCAATATTTCAGAAATGTCCAAGTGGCCATGGCCTCTTCAAAGTAGCCATTAGCCACTAAAAACAAATTGAATGACCAAAGTTTGTCTACTTGATGTTTTCTATGGCAACCCCCTTAGAAGCAGTGGTTGCCAGGTAAACTAGTGAGGAAATAAGCCTTAGAGACTGCAATTATGAAACGGTGGTCTTATTCATTTTTGACCTTAAACGAACTCGAATCTGCCTATTTCATGTGAAAACTCTTTAAATGCATGATTTTAAAAAATGTTACATAGCATTGATAATTGATCGATCTAGTAAACATATTTAAAAAGTAAACGCAATAAATGAAACTGTTCTCACGTTTGTCCAAATTTTCCCCACGGTAATGGGGTGTGAAGCTGATGTCAGATGGGCATGGCCCTGATAATTTTTTCTCACGCTGCAACAAAAGTGGTTATGAAAAAAAATTATAGGCCCCGTGTGGCAAATCTCAATCAATGCACTAGCACCCAACACAACCAGGCCCCCTTCTGAAAGACTTTGAAATTTTCCAAAAAGATGTCTTACTCTACACATTAGGACTAGGAGATGGTGATATTCCTTATCTGTTTTTTATAATATTGTGATCCTATTTTAGTTATTTAAAAAAAAACTTACGCTTACAGATAAAATTGACTTATATGCGAGAACCTACGTCTTAAAAATTTATAGTCTCAATATATAACCACACATAAAAGGGCACCTGCAAAGCACCTGCTGTCATATTAAAGCTATCATTGGAAGATTGAAAGAGCTGGTTGTGTGCATCCATGCATCAAAATCAATATAATGAGTAGTCTACTCCAGCATTCTAGCCGATACTATAGCATGATCTTGTACTCAAGTATTTTAGCTGATACCTATAGCATTCTAATTAAACCATTCTAATATTAAACCAAGCAAAATTGAATTATGTCTGCTCTTCAGAGAAGTGTAAGTTTTATTTATTAATCTGTTCAATAGTAGCTTCCGCTGAGGGAGCTGTTATGACCAAGAACATATCTATATACAGTTTACTTCATGATTAAGATGTTATGGTGTTGTTTCGTTTTTAGGTATTTTTTAAGTATTAGTTAAAGTATTATTTCAAGTATTATTTTTCTGATGATGTAAAAAGATATTCAAATCTTGATTTTAGCGTTTAAGTGTGTTTATTACAATATTGTGTATTACTGGGGAACTTATGGCTTGTTATTTTTATTACATCAACTCTCCAAGTCTGATTAATTTGACTGAATTAATACCTGTGTTATGGGAAACTCATTTTTCTGGTACATGAACTTTGCTGTTTTGTAAATATATATTACAATCAAACGGGCCAATTTCTCTGTTTATTGTAAATAATTAAAATTATATGGTTTGATAAGTTAATAAAGTTCACAAGATATAAATATCATGTTTTACTGTAGCTTTAAATTTTCTTACAGTGTTACATTAATGGGAGACTAATCAGAATGAAAAGAACAAAAATATTGCATGGGCCATGTGCGGAGGTGATGAAACCTAGAAATGGGCTGTGGACAAATATTGTAATTTATGGGGATATGGGAACTGGTTGAATTGACAAAAGAATTTTCAAAGCCAAATTCATTTTATGATCTGTCAACATGATATAGAGCCAAGTGAAAACAAGCGTGATGAATGCAGATTTTCTTAAAGATTGGGGGTTGGAGGGCATGAAACTGGACCCAAACCAGGCAGTAGCAGATTAACTTCATCAACACATCTTTTTTTTGTTCTCGTAAGTGGAAAGTAAGTGTAGGTTTGAAATTCCAGGCAGTTATATATGAAAAATTGGTACTGGAAAGGGCTCAAAATGCATATTTGAGCACATAGAATTTCAAAAATTTTTTTCGGGGGGGCATGCCCCGGACCCCCTAGGATGCGCGTGCCTACGGCACGCCAAATGCTGCCTGCGGCACGCATATTTTAGATCTGCTCCAACAGCCCTACAACGCTTCGGCCCCCCAATGTTTTTGTTTCATACTCGCTGTGTAAAAATGAAATATTTTGTTGAAAAAAAAAATTGGGAAGAGGGCCCCTCCCCCTGGATCTGCCCTGTCCGATTTTTATAACGTCGTCCAAACTTTCCCACGGTTATATTATGTCAAGCTGATGAACAATGGTCCGTAATATATTTTCCATAACACAGTTTCTTCAGAGTAGACAACCACCATATGAACTTTTTTTCCATATCATTGGTTCCATTGTGTAATTTAAAATTTGGTTTGGGTTTCATAATCGCTGTGTAAAAATGAAATATTTTGTTTTGAACTGAGATACTTCTGACGTTTTTGCCACTCTTTTTGTGGAGCTAATGCAATAAGGACTAACGTTGTCCAAACTTTCCCACGGTAATATTATGTCAAGCTGATGAACTATGGTCCCAATTTATTTTTCCTAACACAGTTTCTTATGACCTTTTCTTATAAGTAGACAAGCACCATATGAACTTTTTTCAAAATATCACCTCAATTTGTTTGTGTGGACCTATATATTGGATTGGTTCCATTGTGTAATTTAAAATCAATGAATGGCTATGCTATGGGTTTCATACTCGCTGTGTAAAAATGAAATATTTTGTTGAAAAAAATGTGGAAGAGGGCCCCTCCCCCTGGATCTGCCCTGGATCTGCCGTCTATCAAAATGAACCACTTTCTTGAGCAAGTTGGGTGAAATCAACCTAAAACTAATTAAAAAGTCATTGGTGCATCTACTTACTATATTTATTCAAATAATCAGTGTTCTGCACAAGCAGCGCCTTGACATCAATGATGCAAAAAAATCTTGAATGCAGCAAATAAAATATGCAAAAAGGGTCACCTGGCTCAAAGTTTGCTAGCTGTAGACCAAAATCCATACAATTCTAGTCTAGACTTTCAAGGTTGACAGCTAGCCCTTCTTCATTGCTTACTACTGCATATGATAAATGGACATGCATGATAAACAGACCAATGTTCTGCTTTTACCACAACCAGAAACCAATGATAAGAAGTGATTGTGTCAATATAATGTTGACACTTTAATTGTGGTATCTTTGAAATCACTGTATTCATAAAAATCTTGTTTACTTGCATGTTTATATTAGATTAGATTAGTTTATATTAGATGAGATTAGTTTTATTTATGAAAACATGTACAATCAAAATATATAAAAAAAGATTATAATTTAATATAATATCACATATAATGACATATCGTGATTGTAACATAATGTTCCTTGGATATCACATGAAAGCGTACAATATCCATGGTCCTTAGAGATAGTAATATAAATAAACCTGTTGCTTCACTATTTTTTTAATTTAGGTTTTGTCCAAATTGTCCCTGATTCCCCCTTGTTTCACAGAAATCCCACCTACCGGTATTTTTCAAGCAGTGGGGAATTTCCCCCAGACTTTCATTATTCTAGAACAGACACTGAATTCATAGAATCATACCATACGGAACAGCATTTTCCAACCAATGACAGTAACATCATATGTGTCACGTCTGTTTATGAATTTTTTGATATTTAAAACAAAAAGTGGTATTCAAGGTGTAAAAAGTCAATTTGCAATTAGAGTGAAATGTTATTTTGTACTCATGTGTTTAAAGAATGTTTATTGATTTATTTGGTATTCATTGAACCCATCACACATGCAGTGTAATACCTGAAAATTTGAATACCTGCAACCTAATTAATATTTCAAAACATTCGTAGAATGACCCCAGCAAATTCTGAAATGACCCCACCATTTTTCTTCATTGGGGCCATTTGTCAGTACCAGATTCAATCCTGCGCAGAACACTGAATAATATTTATATAGATAGATCAGTTCATAATTAAATTATGTTTAAGGACAAATAATTGATATTACTATATGATTGTGTATGTTCATTTGGTTTTTGTTTTCAGTTAAAAACGTCATTATGCCGCGCAAAAAGGGTTATACAAGAGAAAAGAGCATTCATTTCACTGATGAAGAATATGAAAGAAAAATACAAAGTTTTCCAAAAACGCACGGACTTTTCTATTTGTCCTCATCAGAATACAAGGGTTATTGGCCGTGTGAAATCCTCCCAGATGGACAAGTGTTGTCGATGACTGAAAATTTCGTGTGAGTATTCATTTTTTACTGAAAATCTTATTCTGTGGTCAGTCAATCACTAATAGCTTTCATTTGCAACAAAATTTGTTGTCTTGCTAGTGTTGGGATGATGATCGACTATAATCGGTGATCGGTTGTTTGTACCAAACGATTCAGGGCTCAATTAGCGTGAGGCATAATCGATTGTGTAAATGATTGCTTTTTTTCGAGCACGATTCAAACTCGTGTAAAATTCGTGTTATATTTGCCAGTAAAAATGTATTTATTTTATTTAAAGTAATATTAATTTTTACAATATTCATAATGTTACCTCGTTTCCGGCCGAGATTAGGCCGGTGGAAGCTCTGCTGTGATTGGCTAACATTTTGTATGCGTAAATGGAGAGGGCAGCGCTATTGGTAGTCTCGATCATCCAGACCCTGTGGTGGCTTGCGCTCACCAACTGGGTCTGAATCATTTGACTGGCTTTGTTTACATAAAACGTGCACAGTTTTACCTGAAAACTGGTAAAGTTTCTGATTAGTTGTCATTAACACGTGATCGTGTGATTGACAGCTTGATGTTGACAACTTAAATGTTCAGACTGCCGATTCGATTCTTTCCTTCCTGATAACGTCAATTGGGTTCCACATCTAGGTGTTATGAATGATTGCATGACATTTTGTTTACAATCTATTTTATTAGACACATTGTATACGCACTTACAATACACTTAAATACTAAAATGCCCAAAATTCAGACCACCAATAAAATATCTGGATTGTTTACAATAATGTTAATGGCTGCATGCTTACGAGAATACGGAGCGACCAGCATAAAACGTGCTGCGTTCAACGTGTTTATTAAAGCGTCAACCCTTCCTACAGTAACGTGCGCCGCACTTCTCTGAACGTCTTACATGAACTGGCCATCATCTTGTTCACCCCACAAACCTATCAACTGAACCAGGCTCTCTATGCAATAGAGTCTGGCTGAACAAGGCTAGGCTATTGGCCAATGGCGATGCTCATTTTAAAAGGACGCCAGTTCTAGCATTTCTACCCGCCATAAAAGTGTTGTCTAATTATTGATTTTGTTTATTATACTAATTATAATCAAATCATATTCAAATGGGTCATTACATATACAGAGCTGCCAAGTTGTACGGATTTACGCGTAAAATATGGTTTTCAACATCCCAATACGGAAATACGGTTTGTGTCGCAAATAATACGGTTTTCGATGTATACAACACAATATTTTTTAAACGCCTAAATCGTCGAACGAACCCAATAATTGAATAAATTTAGAATGAAACAGGTTTGTATACATACTCAGCCGCCATGACACGTCACGCGAGACAAACGAGAAGTCATTATATAAGCAACGGCGACGCTGATTGGCCGATCGTGACATAGCACTTGCCTCTCTTGTCCAATTGCGGAAATCATTGCATGGCAACGGCGGCCATGTTGTTTTGGTGGGAAACATTTCATTACTTTTTAAAACATTTCATATTATTTTGTTTTTTTGCAGTCTTAAGTGATGTTATTATAATTAAAACTGCAAAAACATGGATTTTGTTTCTTTTTATTGACCGTAAACAATATGGAAAATAGTCCTGATTTTAGCCCTTCTGAGTAAGGATTTTAGCTCCAAAATATGGTTTTTAGCCTCCGTGAATACTGTTTTCCGCAAATTCAACTTGGCAGCCCTGCATATAAATATCGTATGATACGATTAACTCTGATGATCGGTCACTTGGGCCAACTGATTTTAAGTGATGATCAGTTGTCAAATTCCAACTAATTCCCAACACTATGTCTCGCAGCATTCGAAAAGCCTACAGGACCGTCGGACAATGTCCGGTGAATATTCTGTTGGACCTGCTACAAAAACAATCTACCGAAGCGGTGGTCCAGTAAAAATTTGGGGGCAAACCGGCAATGTATATCCACAAATATATAAAAATACAAGCTTTGATATCTGTTTTTGCCCCTCATGGCCGCCATTTTGTTTTCCTGTTGCTATTTGTCAAGTGCCGTAACAATAATGTAAGCAACACCTCATGGTCTGTGCAAATAAATACGCAAGATTGTAGGAAAATTGCACAGCATTGTGGGAATAGCATGTTCACATTGACAATATGGCGACCGGCGATCAAATTTCTGAAAAATATCTCAATATTATTGGGAATTCTATGGATTAACAGTGCAGCAGTGTGTCTTAATGATGATGAATCAAAGCTGCTAGACTAGATTAGTTTTTAGTAAGAAGTGAAGTCATGTATGATTCGTTTAAACATCACAAACGTAATATTATATGAGCGGAAATATGAGTAGTTTAACGATCCCCCACCCCCCTACATGGCATGACTGAATGTGGTTAATTAGATTGGTTAAGTGATGACAATGTCTACAAAATTTGTTGATCTTTTTTAAATAAAACTTTGTACATGGTATTGGTCTTCCTCTTTTAAAACAAGCAAATCAAAAGTGATCTGGATCCATTATCTTGACCGGTGCATTTTTTGAACACTGTTCTAGGTTATGATCCAGTTAAAGGGACACACTGTATCACTGTTTTTCGCCTAGAATTGATCATGAACTGTAAACATTTGGAGCTAATGAAAACACAACCTTCCCTGTTTTTATAAAAAAACATGTCATCTTTGCATGTTTTTTATATAAAGAAAATCAGACATAGATAATGAATTTCCCCCTTTACTCAGGTGTAAGCCTAGTCTGATCTCCTTACCAGAAGAGTTGGATGGACCAAGATCTGAAGATATTATATCAAAACAACGAAGTAGGCTTAGATAGACTAAGAAATGCTGTATCCGGTCATTCAAATGTCCAGAGCCTATTGGTTAAAAATCATTTCATACTGATTGAGGAAATGTGTGAAAGTTTGAGTGTACAAAATTATGTAATTTAAAGTAGTGCATGCTCGGCGTTTGAGTTGAAATCTTACAAAATTTTGGGTGGATGCATTTGAATGATTGGATACGGTACCTAATTTTAATGATTTTGTTTCTTGTTGGTTGAGTTCATTTTTCTGTTTTCAATCTAATGACTGAAAGGTTTAGAAAGGACGGTTGCGATCCAGACTTGGCAGCCAACCCCCTGAAGAATAATTAGGCCCGGCAGGGGTCGATTTAGCTGCTGGCCCACGGCCAGTTAAAAATGGTAACCAGCGATATACATTAACTTTTTGGTTGAGTAGACCAAACTATTTATTTTGTCTACTTAAATTTATTCAATCAATCTATTACGAATGCTTGCCAGAAAATAGAAATAACTTACTTATTTTGCAATGTGAAAAATATACGCACGCATGTTTCCGAGCGTAAGTGCGCATGCTCAGTAGTTCAAATGTCCATCCAGCGCAACGAGAAAACGAAAGTAAGTTCCCACCCATAGTTAATGCATCTTATTGTGTAACGTGGTCGCGCCGATTACAGCACCTACGACATGCGGACCATTAAAAGATGAAAAAATGCTTCTTCCCCGGCTGATTTAAGATTGAAATACAAATGTTTTAATATACCCTAGATCGCCAATTACTAGCAAAATTAGTAATCGCCAGCTTGTCTTGTATATATTCATATAAGAATCGCCAAATGTATGTAAATATCGCTATGTCGACCTGGCGAGTGTTAATGTATATCGCTGGTAACTCAATTCGAAACTGCTTCATTCAGTGTCAACTGGCCCCACTGTCTAGTTGAAAATTAGAACTTAAGTCGACCCCTGCGTGCCTGTTTTAAATAAATTTTGATTTGATTTGATTGGTTGAATCTGTTTTGGTTGTCAATCTATATTGGACTTTGTTAAGGCCGATCATTGATAGATATAGCTGGAGACAGGTTTTACAACCCTAAGCTTCCATTTAACTATATCAAGTGTCCCTGGCGGGACTTGAACTCACGACCCCAAGGTTGTGAGACCAGAATGAAACCATCATCCCAACCAGCGAGCTGTTAAAAGGTTACACGGCTGAACCGTTGTCTCTGTAACCCCCATCTTACATACTTGGTCTGTTATCATCTCAACCCAGAGGTCGTGGGTTCGAATCCCACATGAGGACGAAATTTTGGGAAGGTCTTATTAGCATTTTTAGTGCTATTGAATGATATACATGTGTTTCCCAGTGCTTGCAGATACATTTTCATACTTCTCTCTATCTTTGTCTCAACCTTTTAACAGCTTGCTGCTTGGGATGATGGTACACCTAAACCTCGATATAACGCGGGCGTTGGGGTCCAGATTTCAAGAACCGCGTTAATCCCGAAAGCTCGTTATGTAGAGAGTAAGAAAAAAGGTGTAAATTCGAACAAAATTGGAGTTAGCCTCACTATCAATGGATTATGTGAAAATAATTATCCATAAAATAGTCCATCATATGGAAGCACCCTATTTGGAGGGTTTACAAGAATCAAGAAATACTTATTTAATGAGAATTTTTAATTTTGTGGTCAAGAAATCCATTTCAAATTTGGTTTGTTTACTTTACCCGGATATGCACTTGGCGAGGTCTGGTGCCAACATTTAATAAGCAATAGAATAGCTTTGCAAATACGAGCTGCTATTGGATCCGTGCTAACTGGGAACATGCCATTGGCTGCGACCGCGTGGTTAGATACCTAATCGCGTAAATAATCTGCGCAGGTGCACGATTTTTCCGGATGCCGCAAAATGGCTGCCGAATAGGTAAACATTGTGTGGAAAGTGTATTTTTCGATAATATTTCAATGTAAAAACATATAAAAATGGGGTCCATGGTCAAACCGCGTTACACAGAAATTTGCGTAAAATCGAAGCGCGTAATATCGAGGTTTAGGTGTATCATTCTGGTCTCACAACCTTGGGGTCGTGAGTTCGAGTCCCGCCAGGGCCTCTTGATATAGTTAAATGGAAGCTTAGGGTTGTAAAACCTGTCTTCGGCTATCCCTATTGTTGGTAGAAATATGCTTGCTAAAAAGATGTGTGCGAGAGAGAGAGAAGTATGAAAATGTATCTGCAAGCACTGGGAAACACATATTTTGTATTTACAATTCCAGTGTATAGATGTAATATGTTGTTGTCCAGTGATCAAAAGCTCCTTAGAGGTTCATCTTGCCACAACAAATTATCTCAATCATTTAGTTTACACTATGAATATATATGAACCCTGAACTAAGGAAGATGCTTAGAGCTTGTGTTTATTGTCCATGGCTCTATATCGACTTTAAATAAACTTTATCTTATCTTATCTTATTGTACGAATATTTCTCTGGGCTATGCTATTCATATTCTTGTATTATGCATAAAAATATAAATAGTATTTGAATAATAATCTAAACACTTATTTTTTTTCTAATATGGATGGATTGTTCACTTTGACTTCAAAAGCTCATATTACCATTTCTATTTATTGACCTTTTAAAAAGCAAGCATTTATTCAACCAAAGCAGCAAACGTGTAAGCCTTGCTATTTATAGAACAAGCAGTCAGCTAAGCCGGGCTATTTATAGATCTCCATTCAGGTGCACCTTTTTTAAAAGGTCACCTTGGCAACAAATTTCTCGAAAACAAAACAGGTGCGCTAACCAGGATAGGACAAACAATCCGGGCTCCATAGTAAATATATGGAAATTGCCGACATTCTACCCAAGAGTGTTGTATTAAAATTGTGCTAATATTCTTACTTTTTAACTTGGGATGAATTGGTAACCTCTGTTCTACAACATACTAGAAGCATTCTCAGAAATCATTGATAATAAAGATTTGCTGGGACATTTAATTTTCCATCTTTTTGCATCCACTACGATATCAACAGTCCACGTCAACACTGAATTAACAACAAATACTGAGTAGCAGGTGGTTGCAATCATGCGTTTTTTAATCCTAAGTTTTTAAATAACTTTCACTTAATAGAATTTTCTATCGAGATAATATTACTACAGCATGCAAACAGACATATCTTACCAGAGAGCAGTAATAAGTAGGCCTACGGTTGTCACTTGTCAGCACACTGATGAAGTAATGCTCTCTGATAAAACGACAAGTGTCAACAAACATCTTTTCAACTTATATTTGACAAACTTATTTTTTTTTTTTTTTTTTTAATTTCTTGGTGTCAAATCAATCGCATATTTGTTCTTAATCATTCTCAAATAAGTTTAAAAGGATATGATTTTGATGCAACATTATATTTGCTATTTTTCTGTGCTAGTCTAATGTAGACATTCACGTAGTAAAACAAAATAAAAGATGCCCCTTTGAAAATTATTGCTGTGGATTAATTATTGCATCAATTCCTATAAATGTAAGGCATTCTGACAAGAAGTGTATGCAGTTTCTTATTGTCAACACACGGGACCAAAATATTAAACAGTTATTGTTGTAATAACCTTCAAACATCGACACGGCACTGACACTGTCGCGGAATTTCATCTGTCAAAATGTCT
>JAGTTF010006101.1:25156-49251 GCA_019095985.1 Streblospio benedicti
TCGTTCCACTGCCACCTCTGCAAGAGACAGCTAAACAAATTGTTGGAACAATAGCTAGTGAAGGGAATACAGGTAAGGACACAGTAACTTATGTAGGAAATGCTGGAACTCGGACTCCCGCCCAGACTAGCAATTCAAGACAGAAAACGCCGAAGTCGAAAAAGGAGACGAATAAGAAGAAATTGAGGAAATCAAGTAGACTACAAGAATGGGAAATAAAAAGCACAGACAAAAGCACAGTCAAAAAGACACAAGAAGAGAAGAAGGTCAACAAAGGGAAGGAAAAGACCGCCAGATCTGTAGCAAAACAAACCAACATCGAAGAAAAACCAGTGCGATGCTGCATCTGTATGGAGTGGTTTGAGGCTCCAGATGAGGAGGTTTACAGTGCCTCCATATGGACATGTATCCAGTGCCGTGCCATGCCAGCCATTTTGAAGCATAGTCAGTCGAATGTAACGTTAAATATTATTGGTAGTTGCGCCATCTGTTAGCCAATCAGATGGCGCAATAATTAGTTTGTTTGATGTCAGCCATCGGCAAATGTCATGGAAAATCTTTCACAACAAGTTATTAACCGTCCTTGTTTTTGAATACCATCATAATTTTGTGCAAACTAAACGCGATTTATCGGTGTTTCTATTTATCTGCAGCGACAGCCACGGCTTGCCGGCCTCTCCTAAGGATGATTTATCAGACCATGAGATTTAGTTCCACAAATTCAAGAAGAGGTAAGCGAAACAGTAATCCATCACGCATATTAACCATCCTGCAGCGAGAGCCACAGCCTCTCCCAAGGATGATTTGCATTTGTGTTTGTCAACGACGGACGCGTATATTTCGGACTGTGTAAGTGTGCCAGTGGAAGCCCAATCCGTAGCAGGCAAATTGGACACGTGAGTATATTATTCTCCCTAAAATATGGCTTATGATGTTGCTTTGGTTTTGAATTTTTCATTTTCTTCAGTTCTTTTTACCAGTGGCGTGGAGAAAACGTCCCTCCACAAGGTCAGTGTTGTTTGCTTTTGTTTGCAATTTTTCAGTCTTGTCATTAAAATTTTTCCCTCATTAGGAGTGTCCTCCATCGAAGGCTCGCCCATAGTATCAGTTCCTCTGAACAAGATAGCGACGATCCTCTGCCTGGGACATCCGCAATGGGCGCTGCGTGAGTGGAATGTTGGCAAATATTTTGTTAAGTGCCTAAAGATTCAATGCCACAAAAGAAAAATAAAATAAAATACATTGATATTAATATTTTATCCATTTATGTTTAAAAAACGTACCTCATATATTTACATGAAGCAAATTTTTTCACAACGGAAACTTCATTTTGACAAGTTTCATTCCGTCTGTATGGGCGAGGATGCAGTGGCCGCTGATGCCATTTATAAATAACGAAACATGTTAATTGCGATATTATCCATACATACATGGTCATATATGTTCAAAGGAAAGCATTAGAAGAGCAATGCTATTGGTGACCGTAATATAAGGTAAACTGTATGTCGTAATAAGGATTCTACATTTATTTAAGTCAATGCTGAAACAGAGAGATGTGCGCACTAAGACGGTAGACAACACCAAGTAAGTTGTCTGGAAAATGATATACATGGGTACACTTTTTTATACAATTCAATTTTCAATTCCAGGTTTGACACCACCTACTGACAAAGAAAATGTTGTTGCCATCGATTGTTCCATTCCCACCACGTCCAGTGAAAGTCGTACCGAGGCTCCTGGTGTAGTGGGTGTAGTCTGTATGAAGCATCGTGCACAACACGTTCACAGGATTCAAAGTGTGAACGTTACAAATAATTTGCTTGTTCTATTGCCGATAACTCTTTTACCCAACAATATCATAAAATCATTCGCCAGTACTCAGTGTGAGATAAGTAGCATTGTACATCATACCTAATAACAACCTGTCTACATCCGCGGCATCATCTTTTCAGCAGCACGATGCAGGCAATCGGGTCATGCAGCAAGGGTAAGAAAGTGCGGGTGCAGGCGAGGTGTAGTGGGAGTCTGTATGATTTAGACTACTCAGACTTCAATACGTTCACAGGCTTTAAACTGTGAACATAATGATAAAATGTTTCTTTTATTGGTACTGACTGTTTTAACTTAAAATATAATTCTGCTGATCTGTGAGATAAATAGCATTGTACATCATCTCTAATAAGGACCTGTCTACATCAGTGGCGTCATCTGTTCAGCAGCATGATACAGGCAAGCGTCATGCGGCACAGAGTGTGGGTGAGAGCGTGTTGTAGTGGGTGTGGTCTGAATAATAACAGCGACAACCGCAGCACGTTCACAGGCTTCAAACTGTGAACGTCATAATAATAAATATACAACCTGTTTACATTCAATTACTTACGCAGCCGTACAAAACCTAACTCTGGTGATTGACATATGAATTTTATTTCAGTTACACAGCAAGGGAACTGATTTGGCCCTCTTGGCTAAATTTATGTGCCATGAAGCAAAGACTCAGCAAAAGTACTATGACTACTTTGCTGCCAAGACATTGAGAGCATCATGATTATTTTTTTTCAAGAATAAAAGATATATTGAGATGCTCTCAGCAATGTGCTCATTGAAGATATTTGATTTAATACAGTCATTTGTGAGGTTTAACAAAATCATAATCAAACATGAGAATCTGCATCCAAATGAAGATATATACTGTAAGTTATGAGGAAATTAGAAAAATGACAACGTTTTAAAGGAATTCAGAACTTTCCTCAAGCAGAAGTAACTAACAGTAACCATATGTAATGGAGGTGAGGTAAGTGATGCAAATCACACTGATAACGACGAGAATGGCTCAGCGAAGATTTCGACGAAGCAGGCAACAGAGGAGAGCACCAGCTCGTCTGGACCTATAAGTGGCTGGGGCATGGGGAAGAACAGTCAGTACACTTATTGTCATATTAACACTATGATAAGACGTAGTGTAGCCTTAACTAAAGAACTGATATTAAAAACGAAAAGATCTTTTCGCATGACTAGCTAGTTAGAAAAAAATAAGTAGTGAGTTTCTGTTATTATGGTAATTACAAGTATGAATGACGCTCTCAGCTCAGTGATGTCCGGGCGCCACCTATTCAAAATTTAATTGACTCAAGTGCTCAACACCCCTTCAGAAAAAGTAATAAGAAAAAAGGAATCGGCAGGTTGTCCGAAGATCATCTAGAGGGGAGAGCCGTGTGGGCATTTTAAGAGTGAAAGAGAAACCTGCAGTGAATGCACACTTAACAACTACATGGGTTTTTCAAGCATGAAAATTATTCTATTATTCTGCAGCTCCAGCAGACACTACCCGGTACCCCAGTCAGGCAGGGTGGGGGCCACCGCTGCTACTTGGCTACAATGATGGGGGGGATGGAGCACCTTGAGCCTGTACTATTGGAGGGATACAATGTGTATCTCCCCTACCGTACCCGCTGAATGAATGTGACGATGAATGCTGAATAAACCGGCTGCCAGGGAGGAGCCCTTACAAGGAATCACACAGCCACAGCCGCCAGCAGCCAGGATGGACCCCCTCCAAGAGCTGCTCCGAGGAACATGCCAGCTCAGGGAGCAGCAGGCCAATTCATTGATTGTGACCCATAAGTTTATATATTCTATTGTGTCTCTCGTTCGCAGTTGCTTGGTTGAATAATTAAACCGAAGGTAAAAAAAGCAGATTCACTATGGAAAGTGAGATCTGGTAACAAAGTGGGACAAGCACAAGTATCTTTGGTCGTTGAAACAACGAAGAAAATGTTTGTGAGAAAAACAGTAATACTTACAAAACCCTTCAATTTCTAGCTAGCAAGCACGCTGATGGTACTACAATTGCAGCCAAGGTACAAGGTATGAGATGCTGTCATGCAAGGCTGATGAGTGAGCTAGAAAATAGTTAGTTCCATGTCAGAGAGCCGCACAATAGAATGGCCATCAAAGAAACAACAATCCGTGGCTATGGCTGGTTGGGAAAGCAGACACAACTAAGTGCTGTCTGATTGTGGCAAGTTTTCAGTGAAGTCTGACCAACAAAAATCTATTATGAGAAATATTTAAATTTATCGAAACACAAACGGGATGCTGGGAATTTAACAGAAGTACATACCAAACAAATATTTCGACAAATATAGCCTATAAAACCATAGCATTAGGTGGTGGCAAAGTGAAGAGCGAGATGTTAGTTACTAAGAAGACAGTGATCAATGGCACAGCTAAAGCAATCACTCCGTTCTCATCATCAAACCTTTCTCAAGCATATCTTCAACAGCAAACACATCTCAGGGTCAGATGGAGTCACAGCTCCTAGGTGAACATATAAACTATGGATTCGCATGTCTCTTTGCATGTCTCTTCAGTGTTATACGGACTTGCTTGCTTCAAACAATCAAAAGACATTCTGAGTTCTGACTGAATTGACATGCACACAGTACTTCAAAAATTTCACAAGAGCCAATCTTTAAAAGGTAGCCCCCTTAAATGTGACGATCTGCAGGCACTGCACAGCAAAAATTCACCTGGTTCATTAATCTATGATCCCTGACCAGAACACATGAGGAAATCATGTTTCCAATCAAAACCACTTGTATGAATGCATCTCAGCAAGCAATGCCAGTTTTGCAGTTATTTCCTCCAGCAAACATGCATGCATTGTGTCATGACCATGATTACATGGCTGCAACTCCAGAGGACAAGCTTTTGCAGGAAAAATTTGTTAGCAATGTAACACCAGATCAGATTTGTAATGTTGAAGAAATGACCAGAAGTCAGGGAAGTAATGTTAAGGTTAATGAGAACGTCTAGTAAAAATCATCACAAAACTTTGCTCACTGATAGATAATAATTTCTAATAATGGAAAAAAATAATATTAACACACATCTTCAGGCTAGATTTTATTATAAAAAAATATTTGTGTCAGTATTTTTGTGATTTATTACAATGCGAATGAAAGGAATGGCTGACCTGTCGCAATTCAATCTGCAATTTGTAAAACACTTTCGTGTGAATTGCTGTAAAACTAATTTTCCCTTAAAGCTTAAACTATGTACGATCAAAAAATAGCAAAAGAATGATACATCTTCAGGCTATTTTTTGAGATATAATTATTTAAAGAAAGGTATCTAATATCCTCAACGTGTGATATTACAGTAAATAAGTATATGCACTTTAATTTACACACAATGTAAAACTGTCAAAGGGGTGGGTTGGACCTGTCAATATCATAGACAGACCCACGGACGTGAATTATACCATCCTACGCGATCCTTCAGCCAGACCTAAACGAGTGCACGTAGATAGCTTAAAACCATATTGTGGGCCACCACCAGAGAACTGGAGGACCGCAAACGACGGCGGTGATAAGGTAAGTGTATAAAAGTAAAGCAAAGAGAGATCGCAGAGTGGATCACATTATGTGATGAGGTAAGTGATTGACAGGTGGAAGACGACTCAGCTGAGCAGTTCCGGCGCAGACAGCGGAGGGCGCCGAGTCGACTGGACCTCTAATATAAAAGACTCAGAATGGTTGACACTGGAACAGTGAGTACACCTGAGTATTATATCAATTAGCCGTAGAAAATGTAGAAAATATCTATGTGTAGATCTAACCAAATAATTATATGAGAGAAAGAAAATGTAGTTTGCATGAACTGAGATTAAGTAGTTTTGTAGTGGTGGTGGTGGAAGTCTGGGTGCTGCGTGAAGATATACAATATTTGAGATAAGCAAAAAACATGTAATTCACCAGTATAACTGGAATCGGGAGGGGGGTTGGAGATTAAAATAGAAGTATTTTAATAACTCCTCAGGATTATTTGCTCATTAAGATGATTAGTAAATAGTTATAGGGTAAATCATTAGATCCAGAGGAAACTTTCTTTACAGGGTAGAGAACAAATAATCCAGTCCAAATCAGAGAGCTATTTTCTTTTTGGTTACAGAATAATTGCACAAGAAATCGTAGACATCTACAGGGTCCTGGGCTGGATCCAGGTGTCATCAGTAAGTATTTAACTGAGGCAGCAAAATACAGGGGATAAACCAATATTTTATTTGTAATCATTTGTAGTCTATATGTTAATCTTGTGTGTATTAATAAATTCAATTGTGTCCATATAAACCGTGTTAAATGTTTATTTAAGCATGTGTAGCTATTCAGTTCTGTTAAAATTTGATATCCCATACATATTTAACAATCGTCTCTAGCTCAGATGATCATTTTCATGTTCAACAGGAAACCATGTGCCCTCAGAATTACAGAAGAGATTTTTTTAACCATGAACAATTTGTACATTGCTTACTTAAAAGTCATGTCTTCACAAACTTGACAAAGATAAAGGAGATCTGGTAAGAAAGCACAACAAGCACAAGTATCTTTGGTCACTGAAACAACGAAGAAAATGTTGCATCGATTCCACTGGCTCTATTTTGAAAAATGTAGATGGAACGCATGTGTTTTATTATGCGGGGTAAGTCATTCAGTTCCCTCCAGTATGAGAAACTAAAAACTAAGGGAAAGTATTTTGACACAGAGGTAAGACTTTCTCATTCACCCGGTCTTTGCGATGAGCGAAATAGACTACTAGATACAGTGAGCCCACTGATAAGCTGTTTCTCTCGTGGAGACCCTGACTCTGACAAAGGGTGACGGCCCTCGTCCATGTTATCTATTATGATTTTGTTAAAATCAATTGTTTGCTGTTCAGAAAATATAATTCAGAAAATTGCAACCACTTTGTTGCTATTGAGATGCCAGGAGCCTATTTTGGATTCATAGCTTTCGATGGCGTGGTAAGAATTGAAAATAATAATGAGAACACAACAATTTGTTGCCCACCCACAGGAGCCAAAATCCGAAGAGCAGAAAGCAACATCGTGTTTTCCTAATCTGCCTAGTATATAATAGTAAAGACGCATTATCTCGGCAAACAGTTCAAATTGCGGCTGCCAAGCGCGTTAGATCTAAGAGATTACATCGTAGCACAGGCTTGGTTGAAATGCAGCAAGTACAGTGTTTGTCTTCTCTCTAATGCTTTAATCATAAGCTATCAAAACTAAATTAGGCTTGGTTTGAATTCTAATTCTAAATAAGTTTACAATCTTATTTTTTTAGAATACCATGCATTGGGAAAGAATGAACTAGATTTTTTACACATTTGTTCCAGTATTTGCTGCCTTGCCACCTAACTATGTAGAAAAGTTAATATTGGAACATGTAAACACAAATGACCTCGTGATTGCGCTGGGAGCAGTGGTAGCAAAAATTCGCCTGGTTCATTAATCTATGATCCCAGACCAGAACACATGAGGAATCATGTTTCCAATCAAAAGCACTTTACAACTGTTTGTATGAATGCATCTCAGCAAGCAATACCAGTTTTGCAGTTATTTCCTCCAGCAAACATGCATGCATTGTGTCATGACCATGATTACATGGCTGCAACTCCAGAGGACAAGTTTTTGCAGGAACATTTTGTCAGCAATGTAACACCAGATCAGATTTGTAATGTTGAAGAAATAACCAGAGGTCAGGGAAGTAATGTTAAGTGAAAGAATATAAGATTAACCCACATAACAAAATCAAATGTTCTATTGGTACTAGTATCAATCTGTTTGACAACGTTTCCTCAAATATGGAAAGATTTGGCAGTTCCCCTTACAGCATAAGAGGAACTGATAAGGATGTAGTATGTCTCAATGATATACACCCAATTACTTGTGCGTTTATGGTTGACAAATTTGTTCATATAACATAACACTCTGTGAATGGCGCATTATATAGCTGTCCATGTAAGACCTACAAAACCCTTCAATTTCTGGCACGCTGATAGTGCTACATTTGCAGCCAAGGTACAAGGTATGACATGCTGTCATGCAAGGCTGATGAGTGAGCTAGAAAATAGTTATGGGGAGACCATTATTTTGGTCCAGTTTCATAAGAATTATTTAAAAGTGTACTTAAATTATATGCAATAACAATTTTTTTCCATCATTTAGAACATATAACCCATATTAGTGTGCAGTATATGAAAATAATTTATGATATTCATGAATAACATTGTGTTCTTTTTTCTTCATTACTTTATTAGAGATGATACAGTTGGTCCTATGAGGCCAGTTGGCATCTTTGCCGACCAACTAACATGTGAAAGAACCAGGGGTATACACGAGGTTTTTGCCGATGGTGATGCCCGGAAGAGAGATTGGAAGGTCTGTTTGGCATGATTTCCGATTTCCACGAAAAGATGAATTTCCTCCAAGTAAGCGATGTTTATTTTTCCACATGACACTAAAAAATAAAAACAAAATTGATTGTGAATATTCAACCGTAACTTTGAATCATGATTGCTTTTTTTTCTCATTCAGGTGATAATTGACAGATTCTATAAATCTGAATCTGTTAATCAACCTGGCACATTGGCCCAGCTGAAAGCTCTGCTAAACCGCAACAACTTCGATAAAAAAGTAACAAAAAACTATCATGCTGATGCAGCATTTTTCGACATGGTAGAAGATTGTCATGTAATTGCAGCAGCTATGAAGGAGCTGAATATGAATGATATAACAGATAAACCTGGAGGCATTCCTGTCCGACTTGAAGTTCTAAGTGATGTACAAAAATGCCAATTGATGAAACGTATAGCTGCAAATATTGTGGACAAATATGTTTGCAGAGTTATGGGAGAAGCATTGGAAAACATTGCACATGGTGCCAATAATGCAGAAATTGATGTTGATGGTGTGTACAACTACGCCACTGCTATATCAAAGTACGGGTTGATGCGTAGAGTGTCTATCTTTTCGACCTCATCAGGTGATGGTGAGCGCCAGTTAAGGCACTGGCGGTTTGCGCTGTTGGCATAACATCAAAGCGGCAAAACAAAATATTGTTTACAAGCATTTATGATAAATGCAGCTGTCAAAGCATTGCTTCCAGAAAGGTTTGCTGAAGAACTTACATGGAGTCGTTTTGTCAATGTAACTGGTGGGCCAGAAAAAAATCTGGACGCTGACTATGTCCTTGAACTTTTTAACAAGACAGTTAAAAGTAAACTTAAAAAATTGGGTTCTAACCAAACACCGGAAACTGTTATGAAAGTGGCTAGAAGTATTATGTTTTGTGACAATTTAACTAAAACATTATCTATGCAGATGAATGTGGCATGAACCAGCAGAAAGCATACTTCACAAAATTTAAATTCTGACAATACAAAGCATTGGTTATCAATGAATTTTTAAATCGGCCACTGAAAAAATAATTCTTCAAAAAAATAAAATAGCGGAACAAAAAAAAATGACCTCACTGAAAGTGCGAAACTAAAACCGTTCTATTTTCTGACCAATCAGAAAGCAGCACAGGTTCAAGATGGCTGCGCCCAGATGGGTACACCTTGTTGTTGGAAAAAAGAAATGTTTCATCAATATTGAGCCATCAATGACTGTCGGAGATGTATTGAGTAAAGAAATTGAAGAGTCATTCGTAGTTGAAAAAATTATGGGTTATACGTGCCAGGAAAACTACCATAAAGATATAGGATCCATAGAAATACCACCCGACATGCCGGGATCGGCATTATTGAACTTTATTCTTTAAGATACAATATTTAAAGGTTACAAGTGCAACCACTCAAACTTCTACCCAAACAAATGCCACAAATGCATGCGACGTTTTAATGACAGTTAAGAAGTCCTACGACTGGATGCCGCCAGAAAAGTAAGTTATATTGATAGCTGTGTAATTTGGTTTTACGTTTCGTGCACTGTTGAACGTTGTTGTGTTGAACGTTGTTGAATTGTAAATTTACGAATTTACCTGTACCGGAGGTGATGCGTATGCGACGCATGCGCAGTGTATGTATCCGCGTTTTTAAAATAAATGGCCGCAAATGCCGAACTTAAAAATAGCTGTTTTCTTCCTAAAAATCAGCTTCATCTGTGCTCCAAGATGTTAAATCTAACATGCACCTATGCTATAGACACTTTTGAGTCTTGTAATTCTATTAGAGCAGTGAATGACACAAGTAAGTAATCGTCAAGTCGCCTTCGGCGATAATAGAAAAGGCTACAACGCATGTCTAACTAAGCCGCCAACTATTATTGCCATGCTATGTCTTTATCTGCAAGTACAAGAATGTCATAGTTTGGCTTATACAGGCAGCATGTGACAAGCCTCTACCCACTGATCAAGCAACTAGAATTTGACACTGACTGCTCGTGTAGTAGTCTACCACATAGCTACGTAGTACTTGGCAGAAAGATGCACTGGACACACTGGGACTTACGTCTACAGGAGACTCTTTGTGACATTGTGAAAAGAAGACAGTTCCCTTGCAAATAGGGTTGCATCTTTTTTTTAATGTTAATATGCATATAACTATGTAAATATATGTGAATACCATCTGGTTTAATAAATTATAATAAGCATTTGAAGATCTACTGTTCTTACCTGGGATCACCCTAGGCAAGCTTGTGACAATTATTCAACTATTCAACCAGTGTTAATTCTATATTTTGTTGGTAACTTAGGTGAACTGCCACCTTTCGGTGACCAGCTTACAGCGTGCGGAGAGAAGGGGACCGGGTCGTGTTTCGGACCATTTTGGTAAGTTTTAGAATAATAGATGGTTGTTGTGTAAATGCATGTAGATTGATTTCTAAACAGCTCTCAACAGACTCAGCGGGCCCCGAGTGTTAAAATTAAATTAAGATAACTGTTTATCTTCAAATGGAGTTTAAAGTGTGTCAGGAGAGGGGTTGCGGCATCATGCTCCCGTCGGGAAAAGACTGCGGGATTAAAGCGACCCGACATCTTCACAACTGTCTCCACCACCACCGGAAGACCTGGTGTCTGGAATGTCAACGTTGCTGGCGCCCGTTTGCGCCCATCAGCCAGGACGCTGAGACCACGCTGGCAGATGCCCGGGGGAGTGCGTCCAAGTAGAGTTGGGGATTACGTGGGTCAGCCTGTTCACGTCACTTCACCGCGGCCGCCCCCAGTACCATCATGTTGCACTATTTTCACCATAGGCACCGTGGGCCCCTGGATGCTGAAACAATGACCTGGTGGCGAGAGGAGGAACGACAGGGCGGAGTCGTTAACTGAGGTCCCCGCCACTCCCTGTCTCCATCACGTCGCCTCGCACTCCCTGGGTGCTGACTCCAGTGTGGGCGTTGGAGCAGACAATAAGGTCCTCGTGGGCCGTGAGGACAAACAGACGCTCCAGCTCCTGCACGTGAAAGACGGAGCCTACAGCCAGGTGTGGGAGAAGGCGTGTTCCAGGGGGTGAAGGCAACGGACAGGAAGTACATTGTGGACAGCAAGATTACAACACGTGCCTATGGTGGTGACCCAACCAGTTGCTTTGACCTGGAGATGAACTCTCTCCATGAGCACCAGTTGGGGATGGACCGGCTGCTGGTAGGCTGCCTCGTGCCACACGTCCAGGTGTATCGTGAGTGGATAGAGCGTTACCAGTTGGTGCTGCCGGCTCAGGGTGGGGTGGTGCACTGTCTGTGTGTCAGCACGCGCCCACCACGGAGGGTCCAACGTTCGCCTCCAGAGACGTCCGCTACTTCCCCCGGCACCCCAGCGCTGAGGCTAGGATGCCTCAGCCAGAACAGCGGAGGCGGAGACCCGAGGAGGCTGGAGGAAGGAGGAAGAAGACGCGGGAGGAAGAGATCCGCCGAGACCTGGAGGACCTGGGGGTCGCCGGGGTGAGCTGCAGGGGAAGGAGGTGGCCCTGATCTCCCTCCAGGGTGCATGGCCTCAACCCTCGAAAGTGGAGCCATCCGGTCGCTGGGGTGGTACGAAATTACTACCAAGGTTAAAAAAGAGGCTTGCTTGCTGTATGCTCTTCGTCACGAGAAGGTAAGTGAGTTCATTGGTGTGTTATGTTGGGATTGTCATGCGTCTTGCTGCACATGGCTCCCTCAATAAGTTCCTCAACGAATTTGTGGCAGATCTACACCGACAAGAAAATGTGATTTGAGATTAGAGCTAAAACCTTTTAAATCAGTCTTGACTCTTTGTTAACTTGCACGACAGGATAGCATACCAAATGGATTTTGTCAAAAATAATTCTATGAGTGTGTTATCATTCACGCATCTTGCTGTAAGTTGCTATTTTTTATAGGAGGTTGACATGTGGGTTTTTTTCTGTGGGTTTTCAGTTGTTGTCTTGAAATTTGCCTCTTAAGAGAAATATTTGACACCAAATGCTCTGTATTTTGCATGAGTGGTATTTTGTGACTATACTGAAGATGTACATGTTACTCAATGTCGCTGTGGATTGTTTGAATCATTTTATCGTGGTCAAAAAAAGATGAAGTACAATAACAATTCATTTTGAGGTTGATTTGAAAATACATAAAATTATAATATTTGTTGCATCTACTATGCTACATTACTGTTAAAATAAGAAACTAGACCATGTTATTAACAAGTAGTGCGAGTTTGATAGAGATATGTTGAAAATCAAAAGTGCTGATAAGAATTATATTTCACTGTCAGTGCGTGAAACTCCGACGGTGAATGTTTACGTCAATAAAAAGCCGTGCCTGGCACACGGCACAAACACGTTATTTTTTATGGCTGGCAGGTATAGGGTTAAAGAACTGTAGGAAAACAAAACATAAGGTATACACTCTAAAAGTTGGCTTTGATATTTGTGGTTGTCCAGCCCTTTGAATACAAAGTGGGACAATATGTATGGTATTACTACCCACCAGCCGCACAGGGAAAACTGTCAAAGGGGTGGGTTGGACCTGTCAATATTATAGACAGACCCACGGACGTGAATTATACCATTCAGCGTGACCCCTCTGCCAAACCTAAACGAGTCCATGTAGATAGCTTAAAACCATATTGTTGGCCACCACCAGAGAATTGCGAGGCCATGATAGACGGCGGTGATGAGGTAAGTGTATAAAAGTAAAGCAAAGAGAGATCGCAGAGTGGATCACATTATGTGATGAGGTAAGTGATCCACAGGTGGAAGACGACTCAGCGGAGCAGTTTAGACAGCGGAGGGCGCCGAGGTGGACCTCTAATATAAAGTCAGAATGGTGACCCTGGAACAGTGAGTACACCTGAGTATATATCAATTATTTGTAGATAAACAAATAATTATAAGAATAAAAATGTAGTTTCATGAACTCAGATTAAGTAGTTTTGTAGTGGTGGTGGAAGTCGGGGTGCTGCGTGAAGATATACAATATTTGAGATAAACAATAAACATGTAATTCACCAGTATGACTGGAATTTTATTTTAATAACACCTCAGGATTATTTGCTCATAAAGATGATTAGTAAATAGTTATAGGGTAAATCATTACATCCAGAGGAAATTTTCTTTACGGGGTGGAGAACAAATAATCCAGCCCAAATCAGATAGCTATTTTCTTTTGGTTACAGAATAATGGCACAAGAAATAGTAGACATCTACGGGGTCATGGGATGGATCCAGGTGTCATCAGACAAGAGTGGGGATGAGGAGGGCGCAGGGGGGCCCGGACCACCCCGAAGTCAGCTCTTCAGATTGGGGGTGGGACCCAGTCGGTGGGCGCAGATGGAATCAGGCGGTCAGAGACGTGGATGAATACCAACCAGAGAGAGAGAAGACAAGAGGGGCTGGAGAGGCAGAGGTGCGACCTGGAGGCGGCTCTGCGCCTCCAGGCCGACCTCAATGAGTGTGCTATAATGAATGTTGTAGGTGGATGTAGCTGACGTAAACGGTCAGACACCCCTCCATGCCCTTTGCTCCCAGCCGGGGAGCTATGATGAACAGCCCAAGGCGTGCCGTCTGCTGCTCCACCACGGGGCAAAGATGGACCAGCAAGATGCGGTCAAGATGACGCCCCTCGCGTATGCCGCTCTGAACAACAATGTAATGCTTATCACTGAATTAATCAAGGGAAATGCCGATGTGAACCTAGTTGACATGTTCGGACAATCGCCACTGATGCATTGAGGCTTCAGCAGAAGCAATTGCGACTAAACCAAGACCGAGTGAGGGACCAAACTGCCTGGATGCAAGACCAGCAAGAAGAGTTAACGAATATGCGTAAACAGATGGAGGAGGAGAAGGCGGAAATGGCAAAACAAGAGAGACAGCTCTTCATAAGAGAAAGCCATTGCCGGATGGGGGAGGATTGGATGCGCCAGGCATTCCACCCACCAGCACCCCCCTCCCAGCATTCACCTCTGCTCTGCGGAGCCCACTTGGGGCACCTCCCCTACCAGGGACTGCAGGGGGCACCACCAGCCGGGTTGTTGCAGCTCGTGCCTACAGTGATCCGTATGCCACCAGTGTTTGTGGCCCCGGCGCTGGCACCACCAGTTGGTAGGCTACCGACAGTACCCCTGGGACGTGCGGATGCGGCCCCCCATGCACTACCAGGACCAGCGAGAAAGGGAACTTCAGGCCAGAGAGGGCCAGCTGCGACGAACCATGAATGAACAACAGCAACTAATGGCCGTCACAGATCAGCAGCAACAACAGCTATTGGCCAGAGAACGGCAGCAACATCAGCTAATGGACGCCCGGGAGCGGCAGCTGGATGAAAGGGAATGGAGGCTGCACCAGGTCGCCACCCAGCAGCAGGACCTGGCAAGCCACCTGAGCCAGCAGCAGCTGGGCTTAAGCCAACAACAGCCGCCTCTGCTGCTCTTGGGGCGGGTGCAAGCCCCTTTAGCGCCAGTGCCCTACGGGTCCAGGCTCCGCCCCCAGTGGTGTTCAGGCACCTCTCCCTGCGGCACCCTCAGTGCCTTTCTTTCTACAAGGACCCCCACCAGGCGCGGTGGTAGTAAGGGCGCCGGTGCCTGGACCACTCCCGCAGTAGACGGACCAACGGACCGACCGGGAAAAGAGACAATAGTGTAGTTGACAACAGACCTGGAACCCCTTTTCGACGTAATTCACACACCCCACTTGAGACGATTGTAGTAGTTGACTGACTGACACTGACTGATAGATTGACGACTGCCTACTGAGACAAGGGACGATTGAGACAGTCGACTGCAGACCCATGACCGACAAACCCCCTTCTTTTTCTTAAAAAATTTTTTTTTCACACAATGATTTGACCAGTGATGCAGACTAGACAAGGACCACAGACAGAAGTGGATGGATTATTTTGAGTAGAAGGACACAACAGAGAATGAAGTGGGAAACAGTAGGTAGAATTTTCCGTAGGAAACACCATTTCATTTCCATCCCAAAAGAAAAGGTGAGAATGGCAACAGTGTACCATATCAAGCCATTAAAATGGCCATTTTGAGCAACATCGCCACTTGAAAAAGACAAGTTGGCAGGAATGGCAATTCAGGATTAACAAGAATCAAAAGGAAGTATTTAGATACTTAGAAAGGCAAAATTTGAAAATTTTTGAAATCATATTTGAAATGTACCAGGATTAAAAGAAAGTTCAGTGGGGAAAAAAATACTATTATTTTAAATCAAAGTAAGGGTAAACTATGGTGTCAATTTGATTCTAAGGGTCAAACATGATAATACTTTTCCATCATTTATTTTCAGAATGACTAGTCAGACGATTTCTTAATATAACAGTGTACCATAAGGAATGGACAAGTGAATTGGCAAATTTGGCAGTAAAAGGCAAACATGAGCAAATGCTTTAGCATCACCTTTCTTTAGCATGTAGAATCCTACTCTGTGCAAGAAGCCGAGCTCAGGCTGGATCATCTGTCACAGACTATAGAGGCATCAGTAAAAACTATGAAGTGTGAAGTATGAAATATGAAATCTCCCATGTAGGATATGAAATGTTCACAGATATCTGTGAACAACATATGTAAATCATTGGTTAAAAAATAAGTGTTAAGTGTGATGTCCCCCATATGAAAACCCATTCTTTTTGTACTGTTATTCTGTCTTCATCTGTTGTGATTTCTCGTCCACGGGAATTTATGTTGCATCTCATTATCAAGTAAAATACTATAGTAAAAAGTTGTTGTTTTAATCAAAAAGACTACTTGATTTCAGTTGAAGTATAGAATTTTTGCGGTTACTTCAAGTGGGGACGTTGTGTTAAAAATTGAAACTTACTATAATTTTCCGATCTTACTAGTTGTCCTCAAAATAACTTTCATTTATAAGCCTACCAAGAAAACAATTTAAAATTGTGTCTTGAAAGGAATTAAGATGTGATTTTGTTTTTAACATAATCAAATAGGATTAACAAATAAATGAAAAGAAGTGCAATTACAACAAGCTTATCTAATTTGAGCTATCCATTGCAATGAAAATAAACCTATGAATTATAGAAAAAAATGCGTACGAACATTACTGGAGTCTGTTAAATTGTGTGAGAAATCATTCAGTCATAGTTGACATCTCTCATATTAAAACTCGCATCTACTTGATGTTCGACAATCTGGAGCAAAATCGTCTTCCAAAACTTGCCCAAGAAAAAGCCATTTCACATCATTCAACCATCAAATAAATGTCTGCTGAATATGAGAACTAGTTTTTAAGAAATATATTGTATACTTTAGTGGTGAAAGTGGTGAGTGTGAAGAGCAAATTCCATCACTAGGCTTACAGGTGAATCTTTGGAGGTTTAGCATCCAATGAAACATAAATGGGAATTGACTGGCTAAAAATACAGGAAATAAAAAAAAAGACCAGAGAACAAGATTTGGATGCAGGATTCAAAAACATGAGGTAAATTTCATTGCCATTATCTAAAAGGAAATACATTTTATTAAAACATCATTTTGGCATCTGACAGAAAATATGCAATTGGTCACATGAACAATGAAACCCAAACCATTATCGATGTCATTATGTCCCAGAAAACTCTCCCATAGTTCTCTTTAAATGGGATGAAAACAATTAATTTAGTATTATTCAACAGAAAATCTTAATGATAAATTACATTCAATCTGTCATGAATGTTGTAAACCAAAACCTGGACTTCCATATTAGCTTGATTAGATTTAAACTGAAAATGATCTGACCACATTAAAGGCACCTTGTGAAGAATGATTGGATTTCAAATAGACTTGCATTGGAAAGTAATGACTTTAAATCTGTGGACAGACAAAATTGATAGTGCTATTTTCACAGGGATATAAATTAATTCCGAAAAATAAGATCACCATACTTTTAAGAGATGGAAAATGTTCCATAAAAAATCAAAGTGTCATTTCCTGGACCTTCAAATAAGGATGACAAATTTCATTTCCATCCATTTCAGAAAGAAAGTTGAGAAAATGTAAAACAGTGTACCATATTAATGATTACAAGTTGCAGAAACTAAATTGAGCAAGGATGGCCATTTGAAAATTTGAATAAAGTCATACTGGGGAATTCCAGGATTAACAAGAATCAAAAGACAAAGAACTTAGATACTTAGATTTCAAGGCAAATTTTGATGATTTCATACACTGAAGGAGCACACATTTGAAATGTACCATATGAAAACAGAGGTGATAGTGCGGGATTACTAATGTATCTCAATTTGGCAGCGGGGGTAACATGAGACCTCCCAAAAATGCATCACCTTTCTTTGGCTGTGCCAGAGAGGCATAGAAATAATGCCCCACTGGTGACAAATAGAGGTAAGAGGATGCCAATGTGTCCACAAAAACTCAATCAGGCACCTTTGTCACATAGTAAATCATTATTTTTCATATTAGGTTATGTGAACATTATGCTTTAATTACTTTAAAGAACTGTACCCAAAAACAACATAAGGTATATTCAAAGTTGGCTAAATATTTTTTTATCCAAAAAATAAAACCATTGGATTAATAAAATATTGTTATGGTAAAAAGACCAAATGAGGAAAGAATTAGTCGCACTGACTGCAACAGCTTCAGAGGAAGCTGCTGAGAAAATTGCCAAGACCTTTAACATGTGACCTTGAGACAACTGCAGGCGGAAGAGAACGAACAACTGGCGAAGAAAATTTGAACCGCGGTCATACTGGGGAATTCCAGGATTAACAAGAATCAAAGAGGTCCTAGACCCTCAGACCCAATCACAAAGATTTGGTGTATTGGCTCATGTTTCGCGGCGGGGCTGAGTTTGCAGATGCACACAGATATCAGGCTCCTGGATCTGTGTGGACAATGAGGACAATCTTGGTCAGCCGGGTTTTAAAAGCATGTTTTTCAGAAATAGGTTTCAATTGTTCTATCTTCTATCACATAGTAGACAACACCACTTTGCCAAGAATAATTACAAAATATTAAGAGCAACATTTTTTTTATAATGATTATTATATGATTATATATTAATGATTATTATAATGTGTTTTGTCCACCATGCATTTTGGTTTGGTATAAGGTCTTCTAGAGATGGACTCAAAAAACAAAACTGGTAAGCACCGCCATCATGACGTCTATAGGAACTTTATATTTGTGCACTAATCAACCATGGCTGATTCTAAAGAACGGCATAGTAGGAGATACTGTAGTGTTACGGACTCCCACAATAACGGGAGCATGCTAAAAACATTTCGTCAAGATATCTGTGGTGTGCACCACACACAGCACCAGTTCTGTGTGTGCCCTGAGCTCTTCAGACTTAAGACTTTTCCCACCAAAAAGAAGAACCCTGAGCTGAGGACGGTTTGGGAAAGATGTGTGAACCGCCAGTCACCAGTCCACACAATAGGTTGTACAGCACTATTGCCTTGATCAGACGACATTTTACATAAAACTCTCATAACATGAACTGTAGCGCCCATTATCACAAAGTTACGACGATCGAAATGGATATTAGAGCTAAGAAATTCAAATGTGAGTGTGGAAAGTAGACTGGCTGGGTTGGGAGGACAGTTTTGACAATATCACTCTGGTAAGTTGTGCATGTTTCAAGTTCTATTGTAATATTGAAAAAGCACTTTTCCCCATGAGAATACAAATACAACAAAGCATTTACCCATGAATATCAGTGTATAATTTCGAACTTTCATGTCAAATTTTACTTGGTGGCTTACGGCTAGCTTCGGTCATTCCGGCGCATATGTCTTCTCCAAAGGGTGGATTTCGATTAACAAAATTTGTAAGTCCCAGCGAGAAGATGATGAATACCAGCCCTAAGTCTGAGCATGCATCATCTATTGTAAACGGAACTTTTGATGAAAATGCCTTAACCAACACATTCTGTTTGGACTAGTGAAATCTTGCAATGCCCATCTAGTTTCAATTGGCCATGCCTAAAAACTTTCTTAGTATTCCATCAATTTAAAAGCCATTATCCATCTCGCATTCATGTCTTGCATGACTTTACAATCACATGCAAAAATTTAATTTTATGGATATCTCCCACAATAAAAATCACGCGTATTTAAAGCACCAATAATTAGCAAAAAAACACTGCAGACATAATTTAAGTTCAGAATGTACACAATTTTCTCCAGTACTGGGTTTCCCTGAAATCGCTGAAAACTCCAAACTGCGGATTGACCAAAAAAGATTAACCAGTGGTAACAGCCTCCCTTGTAACCGCATGACATTGCCTTGCAAATTCAACCTCAAAACCTTATAAGTAAACATAAACCAGGTCGGTGATCTAAGGACATAGTGAATCCTTTTGCTTATCATAAAAGTTTTATTACCAATTTTAAAAACTCATGTTTTAAGTCAGAAAAACCAGCATAGTGTAGAACAGAAAAGAATCTCCATATACTCAAGTACACGTTTATTGTAAGAACTAATGTCATAAAAAAGTTAAAAAAAAAATTTGCTCAAAATGGACTGAAATAAAACTCTAGTTCAGATAAAAACTTGTGGTCCTCCTTCCTACCTACTTCAAAATTAATTATGTTATTTTTAAAAAAGCCGATTTATACGCCCAAGATTGGACGGAAACAAAAATGTATTTCTCATCAAAATCGGTATGCCTACAAGGCGACCAAACGTGAACTTTTCCATTTAGTGTGATATGCGTATAACATGGCGCCGGTGTAAGTGCAAATTAGCGCTGTCAAATGAAACTTCTTTATATTCTCCTACAGTAAAAACAGACGCATTAAAAGAGGTAAGAATTGACAAAACACATGTTTAATTTAATGCTCATTGGTTTGACCGCACTGGAGAGATACTGTTACCGCTGAAAACATTCATATGGCATCACCAAATAAAAGATGAAATCCTTTATTGCTGACAAACAATATGACGGAAAGAAAATTCAAGGAAATTGATAATGCCAATGTTAGAAGCACTATGAATAAGTCCATGGCTTATCAAGTAAAAGTATTTATTATGGAAAACTAGCCTCGCCAAGTATCACAGTGTAGACAAGTGAACAATCTTAGACTGTAGCAGACATTGTTAGAGACTTGCTAAAGTGAAAAAAAAATGCAGAAAATGGACTAGAAATTGTTGCTTAGTTCAGAGTACACTGTGGTCCTGATTGAAAAACAAAGTATGATGTATACACATCCTACCAGAACAGCCGACGTTGACCGCCCAGGATGGACGGAGCCACTCCCCTGTTTATATCCTGCCAGAATGGGCATGTGTCTGTTGCACGTGAACTGTTACAGGCCTCTGTTAATGCAGCAGAAGAGACCGGCCTTACTCCCATTATTGGGGGCTTTATAAATGGCCACAGAGAAGTGATCGATCTGTTAATACAGGTAAGTATGGGGCTGACGAATTGACCACCTGCCAAGGGCCCACAAATGTAATCTAATTTTTTTTTTACGCATGTATTCATACCAATGATATGACTTTATTTATGACTAAATATGTCTGTAGAGAGAGGGTGGGAATGTCATCGCCGACCTGGGACATAATTACCTCCATGCTGCAGTGTCCCTCAGTGAGTCTGAGACACTGCACTATGTGAGGGAATGTCCTTACACTTCCTTTCTTAGATAAATGAGAAAGCTTTATATATGAAGCTTATCTGGAAAAGGAAAATTGACCAGAATGGAAGAATGATCCACCCTACTACCAGTGATATTAATGGGTAGGGCTCTATGGAATGATTATAAAGACCTTATTGCCACATTGATGACATCAATGCACGAACTAGTTAATGGCGATATCTGTTATTTTTGCTGGCCTGTAGCCAGGCTTTGTGGTGTTCGCTCAGCAGCTTGTTTGAGGAACTGCTTCAACTTATCTGTAAGATAACTATGACAAAATAACTTTGCCATTACCTCATATAAGATCAACAGACAGACAGTCAGAAAATTGACAGATGGAGTCCAGTGTCTTCATTTAGATCACAAAGTGGAAGTGGTAAGTGTACGCTGTTATAATCTATGTTAGAATAACTCTAAATTCTTGAGCATTTGACAGAAGAGGGCCATGTTAATTGCAGCACTCAATTAACTGGGCTTCACACCTACAAGAAGCACATATTCTTCGGAGCAAGTCCAGATCTTCTAGTTTTATGTGACTGCTGTCCCAAGGGTCTGGCAGAGATCAAAAGTCCATTCGGCACCTACAGGAAGCTCTTCTTACTTTAAGTAGAAACCACTCCTAGCAACAAGATTCTGATGAAGAGATAACAGGTAGTGAAACCACTTCATCGGATGGTGCAAAGTGGGGAATATTATATGCACAGAATGACATTTCTAGGAAACACAGCGACTCCCAAGACAAATGTAAGCTTTGACAAAATGCTACATTTATTGTACAATCGCTCAAAAGTATTAAATGTTAAATATTTTATCAATCATAAAATATCTTATTATTAATAAATTTTCTTTTCAGGAAATGCTGCTGCACAGTTTATTTAAACTGCTATCCACATAGCAGCACAAAGTACACGGAGTATGTGCACCATAGTTCATATAATTTACGGCAGGTGAGTGTTTCAATATGCAGACACCAATCATCCCACATACACACTGTCGGCCGACATGACGCGGGTCCTGGGGGGGGGTGGAACACGGCGGGGAATACGGCTGTACATGATGCACTCTAATATGTTAAAGGGTCAATGGTAAGTGTGAGCTGTTGTCACTGTACAGCGTCAGTGACCACGGGAGACCACAGCAGGAACACATAGCTCGTGGTCACCCAGAATCGGACTCCGCTGTGTGCGGTGGCAGCGGTTGGAGACACGGAGGACGGCCAGTGAGGCTGGGAAGAAGACAGAGTGGTGCATTTGCAGTGAAAACGGCGGCCTCAAAGTCTACAAAAAAAGGAAGAAAAACATGCCAGAAAATTATCGTCCGGTCTCTGCGATGGCGGCGAGTGTAAGTGTGATCAAGAGAGTCGGGCGAGGCTGGGAAGAAGACAGAGGAGTGCATTTGTTGGCAGCTTACCATGTGAGGCAAGAAGATCTCACAGGCTACGGAGACGTGTTTATAAAAACAAAGGGCCACTTTATCTGATCCACATTAGACGACATAATTCTTTGGAACTTGATGCAAATTGATGAATTATAGAGAATAAAAAACATCGAAAATACAAATACTCTAAAATGGTTTTAAAAAACTGCCAATAGAGCAGCTTCATCGGCGTCGCCTTCCTGAACAGATGAAGTGTTGAACATAGAGGAATACCTCGGCCATCTTTACGGCATAGAGGAATACCTCGGCCATCTTTACGGCATAGAGGAATACCTCGGCCATCTTTACGGCATAGAGGAATACCTCGGCCAACATAGCCATGCCAGAGGAATATAGAGAATACCGCCATCTTTACGGCATAGAGGAATACCTCGGCCATCTTTTACGCATAGAGAATATAGAGGAATACTGCCATCTTTTACGGCATAGAGGAATATGGCATAGAGGAATACCTCGGCCATCTTTACGGCATAGAGGAATACCTCGGCCATCTTTACGGCATAGAGGAATACCTCGGCCATCTTTATGGCATAGAGGAATACCTCGGCCATCTTTACGGCATAGAGGAATACCTCGGCCATCTTTACAAGCAAGATGCTGCCGAGGGGGAGTTGCTGCGGTTCTCACCGGGTTTGATCTGGGGGGGCATAACGTGTACCTCCCCTACAGGACCTCAGCTACACCAGCAAATGGACCAACAGGTCCAAGAATAAAACTCAAGAAGACAACCCAGTCTCCAACAGGAGCAGCTGCTGGCAACAACAGGCCGTGGAAGAGCTACAGGCAACCTGATGCCCACCCCCTTATACAGGGTGCCCCCAACTAACGCTATGGGGGCGTGGCCACCATTGATATTTGGGATGTGATGATGGTCATATTTTTATCAACATTCAATGAATTCAACACTCGACTCTCTATTTCCCATGCACCAACCACGAGGTATTTTACCCAATCCACCCACGTTCCACATTCCCGCCGCGGTGTCAAGTCATCAGCTCCTACAGTAAAAACAGACGCATTAAAAGAGGTAAGAATTGACAAAAAACACACGTTTAATTAAAGGCTCATTGGTTTGACCCGCATTGGAGAGATACTGTTACCGCTGAAAACATTCATATGGCATCACCAAATAAAAGATGAAATCCTTTATTGCTGACAAACAATATGACGGAAAGAAAATTCAAGGAAATTGATAATGCCAATGTTAGAAGCACTATGAATAAGTCCATGGCTTATCAAGTAAAAGTATTTATTATGGAAAACTAGCCTCGCCAAGTATCACAGTGTAGACAAGTGAACAATCTTTGACTCTAGCAGACATTGTAAGAGACATGCTAAAGTGAAAAAAAAATTGCAGAAAATGGACTAGAAATTGTTGCTTAGTTCAGAGTACACTGTGGTCCTGATTGAAAAACAAAGTATGATGTATACACATCCTACCAGAACAGCCACAGGGCCACAAACGACTACAAGATGTCAACACGCGATGGAAATCCACATATGTTGGAGAGGATGCTGGAGCAAGCCCTGCCATTCTTCACGTTCTGTACTTGCTTTTTCTTTATCTCAATCACAGAGCCCTGACAGGCATGACAGCTGCCAGCCAAGCACCCCCAGCCCTAGCAGGACGGCAAGACCGGCCAGGGGCGAACCTCCGCTCCTATGAGGACCATTATGACTCCTCTAGCTCCGAGTGATGTCACTCATCTTTGGATGAGAGCAGAGATAGGGGCCAAGCGCCATAAGTCCAGGTCCGTGATCCGTGATCGATCAAGACACCCCCAGCACTGACCACGGTTCA